>APFE030739143.1:35415-45837 GCA_000404065.3 Pinus taeda | reverse complement strand
GGATTTTCCTTCAATCCCTGGTCTTAAAGCTGTCTTTCAGGAATATCCAAGTACCATTGAGTCTCTCTGTTTTGTTGCAAGGAGACCGTGGCAGGGACAACAAAATCAAGGATTTAACAACCCTATGAATTTTCAACCTCCACCAAATTGGAATCCTTGGCAACAACCTTGGTCCCAACCTCAAAATCCTTTTCAAGCATGGATGAAAGGTATGCAGAATCCTTATGGGAGATTTGCTCAATTTTACCAATATCCTCCATCTTTTCAAAATCAGCAAGTTCCACAATTTCCAAATCAAAATCCACAATTATCATTACCATTTCCACAACAACAACAATCCTCTCAACAGAATTCAAATTCTCAACTCTTGCTTCAGCAAAAGTCAAATCAACTTCCTTCTTAGCCATTGCCGAACCCTAATAATAAAAACCCTCAAAATGCTTTCATGATGGAAGGTCTACAATTTCAATTTCCTGCCTATATGATCGCTCCTCTTAATGATGTACAACTTAGATCAGGTAGAGTTCTGGACAAACCTTTTATAGATATTCAGGAAAAAGCATTTATGAGGAAGATTCTCTTATAGCCAATAAGGGTTCTGAAGCATCTCTTCAAAACCCACGCACTCAAAAAGGAAAAGAAAAAGAGTTACCCCCCACAACTCCTATAGTTGAGCTGCCTGCATCTTTATCCACACCTCCTTTTCCTGAAAGATTACAAATTGACAAAGGAGTGGAAAAACAAATTTGGTTTCCTGACTATAATTTCCTAGATGAATTGAAAAATGTCTGTATCAAGATTCCCTTGTTACAATCCATTAAAGAAATTCCTATCCTAGCAAAAACAATAAAAGAGTTGAGCCTTAAAAGACTAGGAAGGAAACTGAGAGATACCAGAAGAATCCACCTGGTGGGAAAAATTACAGACATTATGATGGGAAATATTACTATGTAGAAATATGTAGACCCTGGTAGTCCGATTGTCAAAACACATATCAATGGGGTATAAATACCAAATACTTTGATTGACTTAGGGGCTGCTATTAACATTATGAGCAGACAAATTATGGAACAGCTAAAACTTCTTAATCTTCTCTATACACCTACTTTATTGCAACTTGCAGATCGATCAATTATCAAACCAGATGGTGTATTAGAAGACATTCCTGTCTCCCTAGACTCTTGGGAATATCCAGTGGACTTCATGATTTTAACTCCCAAGAGTAATCTAGGAGGACATCCTCTTATTTTAGGAAGACCTTGGCTAGCCATAGCTGATGCTTTCATAAGTTGTAGGTTAGGGGATATGTACATCTCTGATGGTAATTCGACAAAGAAATTCAATCTGTATCCTCCAGCAAAAGAAATCATGGAAATAGGAGATAATGAGTGGGTTGATGATGAAGATACTATACAACCTGTCTTTACCATTTCTGAGATTAGTGAAGATAGTCAAATTCTGAACACATTAGAAAATTTTGAACCATCTTCAGAATATGAATCCACACAATTTCAGTTGTATTCTGACATAGAGTGTCTATCATCTAGACAAATGTCTCTTTTCTCTATGGAAGAGTTTGGTAGTTCTGCCATTGAGGTTTTTCCAGGAAAAACATTAAATATCAACAAAAACTTGGAAAAATCACAACAGGAAAAGCTAATCAGAATCTTACAGAAACATTCTACTGCATTTGCATGGGAGTATACCGATATGAAAGGAATTGATCCTAAGACTTGCATTCATCACATCTACATTGAGGAAAATAGCAGACCTAAAAGTGCCTTAATCACCATCTATCTAATACCCTCTATATTGTTGAGCCTCAAACCTGCACTCATTTACCCATCCTCCCAACAGCCTTTTCCTACTCATTTCCTTCTTTTGACATCATTTCATTCATCAACTTGTTCAATTCATTGCATTATAGGACATTTTAACATGATTTGCTAATTGTGCTAATGATTGACTGTTGGTTTAGATTTTTGGTTCAAGCGCTGCAATTTCGCAGCTGATACAGGATTTCCGTAGCCGGTCTTTAATTTCGCAGCCATTTTCTTGTTTGCTATGATCCAGGTATCCTCCAGAGAAAAGAGCCACATGGGCAAGTTTGTATGACTGTGTACATGGTGCGTGTGCTGTCAGCTCAGCCAAACTGGCCATCTACACCCCTGGTCAACGTGGAGATAGCTATGGTCAAACGGCAAGGTTGCAAATGGTGGCACGGCTCTGCGTGTTCAGTTAGAGCACGTAAGTCACATCTGGCCTCTTCTTTAGCCACGAAGACTGCAGGGGACAAGAATCCAACAACAGATTTATTAAACCATGATGACCGTTCCCTTAATCCACGCACGGTGCTGCTGAATGTGTCTTTTGCCGAGCTGTTAGTTAGCTTAGTTTACGCACAGAACAGTTGATGTTCTTGCTATAAATAAAGCGTTTCTACACACTGAGTAGTTAGCTTTTGGAAGTTAATCTTTTGCTGCTGTAAACTCTGTTTTAAAGACTCTTTTGTATAAGCATTTACACTCTCCACTGTGTTTTATTATGTGTTGATTTAATTCCAAGAAGACAGTTCTGTTTCTACTTGCGTAGCTGATCATTTAACTTAGTTGAAGTGGATGGAGGGCCCCTGTCTGCTACAACCATTGTACAGTAGCTTTTAAATTTACTTTCCAACATTCCTTTTTTTTCTTTAATTCACCATGTATATTAATGTACAGTTTTTGAATTATGCTGCTTTATGTTTCTTTACTTTTCATGACTGATCAGTGTGTGTTTTTACAGCTTTGTTAGGAGCCCGGGACAGTGTGCTTTTCCTTCTTTTTAGCACTAGTGGCATTTGAAGTTGTCTTATCTAAACTGTTGACTTTTGCTTTGATCTTCATTAGTTCCTTGCTTAGTTAATTGCCTTGCCTAGTTTACTTTATCAAGTTTTGTCAAGTTGCTAATCTCTTAATGGTTCTTTTTATCATAATTCACTAACTTTTATGGGACCAAAATATCATTTAATTGCAGCTTGGTTTATTTAGTTTTTAGACTCATATTGCTAATTCACTCCTAACTCTTTTTCACATGATCAATTTAGCTAAAGGCAGAATGTTAAGGGAGAATGAAGTAGTGTGATTTGTCACTTAATTTTCGCATTGCTTTGGATTCAATAGACGAGTTAGAATAGTGTTCTTGCTTTCAGCTGAGTTAATGTAGATGTCACTTTCATTCTTATCAGCAGCAAAGGTATTGGACTAGTGCCATTGGTCTTTTTGTTTGATGCTTTATTTTCATTCGAAGCTTTAATTCCATTTCAAGTTATTGTTCAAGTTTTCTCTTTAAAATTCAAAAATCATTTAGAAATAGCCACATACACACACATTCACTCACTTGTTTATAATCTCATCGCATCACATTAGGAAGATAAGTTAGACATAAACTAAAAACGACAAAAAGAACTAGGAAAGGCTGCTTAAGTATATATTGTACACTTCACTTCATCAGCTTACGAGCCCCAGGTTGACAATTTATGATAGCAATTTAGACAACACTAAATTGACCAAACAATATTCAACTAGGTTTGTGAATCCTTAGGGTTGAGGAAGTCGCTACCAAATTATGCATCCAAACTTTTGGATTCACCAATCCTTGACACCATGCCAATGACAGGAAATTGTAAACCTAATTTCATGTGCTTATTAAAGTTTTCTTTCCGCTTTCAGACATATCCAAGAAAGGGAGCATGAGGACCCTACAAAGAAAAGGAAGGAACCTCAAACATCTATAAACGTTGAACAAAGTTACTGTTAAATAGGCAGTAAAGCATTTGGCTTCGCTCTTCAGGAACATTATGGTAATTTATATCTTTGTTGATAAGCTAGTTGTCAATATAATTTTTTTTGTTGAATAGAAGTAACGATTACATGGATTGATCAATTAATGGAGCGAGTTCTCTTATGGAAGACATTGAAATGCCATATTCCCTCTTTGATGAGGTCATTTTTCATGTAGCATACTTTCATGTCTTTGTTGACATAGTAGTTAGAGAGCATTGTTTAATACAGTGCTAGAGTATAAGCCTTACATAAACTTTATTGATCATTAATCTCAATATATTTGTTTAAACTGATATTGGTAGCTTGACTGAAATGAAACACTCTTGATTGATTGATATCTTGATGACAGCTGAAAAAAATCTCTAGAAAGCAAAGTAGCAAGACCAAGATAAGAGCTCATGTTCAGGCCTTGTTGAACAAAGTTGAATTTTGTTTAGAAAGAGTCAAGAGTGTCACTCATGTATGTGTAAGAGACACCTTGTATATACTGAAGTTTGCATTGGTTTTCTTTCCAGAACAAGTTGAAATATACTTAGAGCTAGAGGGAGCTAAGGAAAGTTTCCAGGGATGAGATTCAAAGGTGGTCAAAAACTCAAGATGATATGATAGCATCATGTATCAAATTCTTGGTTCCACAGGAGGCTAAATTTGCACATGAAAAAAAGTGTTGAATTTAAAAAGGGTGTTAATGATATTTGGAAGTCTTAGGGTTTGTAAACACTAGAATACTAGAAGTCTTGGATGAGAAATCCCTAGGGTTTATGGATCAAACCCTAGAGATAGACCTAGATTGATGATTTAGCTAAATGAAGAAACCCTAGCTCATGCAAGGAAGGAAAGGAAAGCAACAAAATGATGATGAGGATGAAGATGATGAGTCTGCAGATGAATTTCAATTATTTATGCAAGAAGGAAAATATCAAGAGAGACTTGACAATTTCCTACAATCCTCAAGATATAAGCGCTTTACATCTATCTTCCTTGATTATTATTGTTCTACTATTAGTTAGCCTCTTGTCTTTGTTTATGTTGCTGGGTTATGATCATTTCTTCCATGACCTTCTAATTGAGGGTTGTGAGTACATCATGAAGGCTGCTAGGGTTCGAGAAAGTAGATAGAAGCATTAGGAAGAACAAAGGAAAAATTTTGCGGCAAGAGGATTCTTCCAAGATCAAGCATAAACTCAAATAGAATGATTTGTGTTCAAGAGGGAGAAATTGTATTATCATCTAGAACCATACCAAGTGACCAGAAAAGCTCCTAGTTTAGAAGGAGTGGGCAGGACAACAAGTTTAAAGGATTCCATGATTAAGGAAATCGTGCAAAGGGCATAAGGTGAAGTCAATAGTGACTTCCAAGAGGATTTATAAAATGAAGTATGTAGCATATGGTAGCATAAATAAGTACAAAAGTGAGATTCATGACAAGGATGTTCTCCCAGAAAGAGGGAGAGGACTATCACAAGATATTTTGCTTTAGTTATCAAGTACAATTCTATTAGAACTAATATTTATATTACTTTTTTTGGAGTTTGCATCAAATTGATGTGAAGACTGCTTCCCTCAATGGAGTCATTGAGGAAGAAGTGTACATAGAGATACCTTAGGGCTTTGAGGAGTAGAAGGACTCACATGACAAAGGGATCAGTAGTGGTAGGAGGATTTGCTTTTGTAGAATAAGATAGGATTTCCACAACATGATCTATTTCAATGTTAGAGAGAACCAAGTTAGGGTAACTGCAAGGTAGCTGTGATAATGGATACAGTGAAGGTAGTTGATCAGCTGAGTCAAGGCATGCAACACAACATGTGTTGAGGTACCGATGTGATACAATTGGATTGGAATAAAGAAGTGCAACTACAATATACAAATTCAAATTGAGAAAAGAGTGTGAAAGACAGGAAGAACAATCACATGATGATGCTTCAGTTTTGGATTCTTCTTTGATATATGTCACACTCAACACTATAAAGGCCAAGTATATTGCAGTCAATTCGATGAGTTGTGAAGTATTATGGCTTCAAAAGTTGCTCACAGAATTGTTTGATTAGGTGTAGGAGATGACCATGATGATAGGTCGAAGCACATTGAGATCAAATACCACTATATCTGAGACTCCAGTACATTTCGATAGACGGGGAGTATATTGGCATTCTCGCCATGCCTCTGTCCCAGGGTGAAGTTTGTATATTGTAGGTACAAGCTTAGAATAGTTGAGAATGCTTCCCTTAGTTAGAGGGAATGTTGATGTATGGGAAGACATTGTCCATAGGTTAGGATATTTACAAGTCAAATTTTCACCAGGGGCCATGTAATGTGGCTAGGGAGAATGGCCCAGAGAGCATCAAGGACAAACATTCTCCCTAGTTCAAATGTATTGAACAGGTTGCCATGTAATGTGGTTAGGGAGAATGGTCCTAATATCATCAAGTCCCGATGTGCTCCATATTTTTAAGAGGTTCTTGGCTAGTTGTTGGAGTGAGTGCCTAAATGATCCAAAGAGAATCAAGGTCCAAAGTGCTCCCCAGGTGGTTTGAGTGAGTGCCTTTAGCATCAAGCAGTGTATTACCATTCACTTGGCCTGCAATAATGCTAATGGCCCAGGGTTTCACCATAGGTCATAGGTGTTGACCAGGTTCCAAGTGACAACTTGGATAATTGGTGTCCCAAGACTACCTAGTGTACCCCATAAGGCCAAAAGGGTTTTTGACTAGTGGGTGACTAGATGATGTTTATGAAAGATCCTTTTCAATTGAAGTGGATAGATACATCAACAAAGCAAGCTCATTCAACCTTTTCTTTGAATGGAGAATTTTTTCAACAAAGAGAACATCTGAATAAGTCAAGATGAATACCTCCCTAGATAAGAGGGAGTGTTGAATTTTTGGTAGCTATAGTCAATATTCATTAGTTCATAAGGAAAAATAAGATGAACTTAAGTTGGACTTAAAAAGAAAAATTAAAAGGAGGGAATTAAAAATTAAAATTTGAATTTATTTGTTCCTCCAAAAGACAAGTCGGCGCTCCAAAAAGTTCATCTTGTCCAACCCTAAATACACACCTATTTGGGGTCATTAGAGCACTATAAAAGGCCACTTGTTCTCCTCCTTTTGGCATCAATTCAAATTACATCAAGATCTTCTAAGGTTCTGTTCACACGTGCGAAGAAGAAGAGGAGACTAGTGAGGTTTGACCAGTGAAGTTTGACCATCCTATTTGACTCATGTTGACCAATGTTTAACAAAATTTTGGACAGTATATTTGACTAAATTTCTAGATAGTTTTGACTCTAGTTGACAAGGGTTTTTGAGGAAGTCGCAAGATGTTGAAATTCGGCCTTGTTGACCCAATTTCTGAGGCAATAATTGAAAGGCCTAAATTAGTGTTGGTTGTTTTTACTAGATTTGACTCATTTATTTCTTAGGCTAGTTTGACCTATATCACCAAGAAAAATAGATCGTATCTCTTATTGAGTTGGAAAATATCTCTAAGAAAAGGTCGATAGGTTTTTCCTTAGTTAGGGTTTTCCCAGGGTAAAATTTTGTGTCTCTTGTGTTTGGTTGTCTCTTCGTGATCCTATTGTCATTATTGTTTTACAGTTGATATTTTCTATGTATAATGGCTTAATTATGAATGTGACATAATAAGGATTAATCGATAAATCATTAGAAGTAATTATTAGACTATAAAGTCATGAAAAATCAACAAATTTATCATCCATTTATTGTTTTGTTGAGTCCCTGCAATTACTTCGCACTAACTATTTAGTGCAGGTCAGATATTTTAATATCTTCTTAGAGTGGACATGGACAATATAATGTGGGTCTAATTTATCTCTCTCAAGAGGTAAGGTTTGATTTTCCAAATTTCGGGCTTTGTCCGACATCTTTATTTCTCCAGTGAATTTGGTCTAGAAAGACCAAGCATGTGTGAAGATTTTGTTTCTTCTAATTTGATTGAAAACCAACTAAGCTCTAATATAGCACCATCTGAGTGTATAAAATAGATGATGGTATGGATAAGACAAGTTTGATGGTCATGGGACATTAAAAGGAAGAAGTCCCAACTCCCTATGGCGCATTGTTGGTCTAGCCAAAAGCATAATTGCAAAATAGGATAAAAAATTAGACAACATTATTTTATCGTCTTGGATCGTATTTTGTTGACTAACTTTTTGGTTATTTAGCTTATTAATCATAATCTATATTTATTTAAATGTGGAAGGATTAGTTGGACAATGTTTTTTTATTTTTATTTTTTTTATTGGTACTTGTTCCCCTGAATTTTGTAATGTAATAATGTAAAAGCCTGAAGTATGGGACGACAAACTCATGATCTAAGTGGGAATAGGAAAGATGAACTTGTGTGGGATTACTTGGCACCATAAATTAATTTAATGTGAATATAATGAAAAAAAAGAGGAATATTCAAAGAGTAATATGAAGATACCCCTAGGGAAATAATAAAAATGGAGAATGCACAACAATATGGAGTTGTACCTCTTCTTGGTGGAGCTCATGAGAAAAGTTAGAATAAGCTATTAGTTGAGGGAATGTGATTTCCCTAAGAGAAAAAAGTATAACGGGGAAAGAAAGAGGAGATGGGATTGAGTGCTTGTTGTGGGCTAATAAGCCACTCATGGAGTGCTTGACATAATTAATAAACCACTCAGGGTGCTTTCTAGGGATGATAAACCACATGCAAAAGGGTGTTTGCTATGGTTTATAAACCACTCTTAGAGTATTTTACAAAATTGATAAACCACCTTGGGTGCTAGTTGGGGACTGTTATGGAACCAACTCACAAAAAGATAGAAGAGATAGACCAACGCCTTAGAAATAAGCCTCTTCGAGGGGGAAACCTCCTTTACATTACACAAATGAACAATTCTTGGATGATTCAAATGAAATAACCTCCTTTCTAGATATAGGAGTCTAAGGGGTCACAATATAACCACGCTGACCTAACAATAATAATATAAAGGCACAAAAATAACAATAGAGGGATTCTATGGGGCACAATAATAACAATATGGGGAGAATAGGGGCACAACAATAACAATAAGGGATACAACGACAATAGTAATGGGGGAATCACTAGTATTTAGGGACCTAACGTGCCCCTCTCCTTCAAAAAAGTGTTGTCCTCAACGCTTGAGTAGTTCTGGATTCTTCTGTATAAAATTCTCATCCTCCCATGTGGAATCTTCAATGGGTAAGTTCTTCCACTTGATGAATACTCTAAAATTGATCGATTTCATAGCTGTCGAGTTCTTGTTTCTTTGACTTCTTCAGGTTCCAATATGATTTTTCCTTCCTCATCAAGTTCTAGCAATATTGTTTGAACTAGAATCTTGTCACCTATAACCTTCTTTAAGCATGAAACATGGAAAATTGGGTGCACTCGGGAAGATGCAGGAAGCTCCAACTTGTATGCCATAGCACCTATTTTTTGCAAAACCTTGTACGAACCATAATACTTTGGTGATAATTTATTATCCTTATTAGCTTGCTTGAGGGACATTTGTTGATATGGCTGTAGCCATAGGAATACCCAATCACCTACATCAAAACTTCTTTCACTGTGATGTTGATCTGCCTATTGTTTCATTCTATTCTGTGCTAAGGTGAGGTTATCCTTTAAGATTTGGAGAAATTGTTGTTGATGCTCGATGTGATCTGCCACTGCTTTAACCTTAGAATTTTCTCTTAAATATGATGTGATGGATGGTGGATGATATCCACAAAGTGCCATAAATGGGGTCATTTTTGTTGCAGTATGGAAGGAAGTGTTATACCACCATTTAACCAGAGGCAACCATTCAACCCATTGTGTCTGTTTATCAAATACAAAGCAACGAAGATATCCTTCCAAAAATTTGTTTACTATCTCAGTTTTCCCATCAGATTGAGGATGATAAGATGAGCTATGAGCTAACTAAGTTCCAAGAAAAGAAAATAATTATGTCCAAAACTTTCCAGTGAAAATGGGATCTCTGTCACTTACAATAATCTTTGGGTTTCCATGTAGCTTTTGAATTGATTCCATAAATGCAGTAGAAATTGTACTCACTTTAAATGAATGAGATAATGCACAAAAGTGTTCATACTTGGTAATTTTGTCAACTACCACCATGATAACACTCTTTCCTTAGGACTTGGGTAAAATTGTGATAAAACCCATTGAAACCTCCTCCCAACATTGGCTTGGAATGGATAAAGGTTGTAATAGTCCTGGGGTCTTAATTGTTTCAACTTTATTCTGTTTGCAAACCAAACATTCCGCTACAAACTTTTGAACATTTGATTTAAGGCCATCCCAAAAAAAATCCTTCTTAACCCTGTGGTATGTTTTTAGAAATCCTGAGTGCCCTCCTAAGGGAGAGGTGTGCAATTACTGAAGAATCTTTTGTTTGAGTTCAGAATTCTTACATAGGTATAGCTGATCCTTGTACCGTAACGAATCATATTTCCAGCTAAATGTATAAGATGTACTAGGATCTTGTTGTATCTTTTGAATGAGTGCCCACACTTCCTCATCATTCTTCCATTCATCCCTTGCTTCATTTATCCAATCTGGTTGGATAATAGAAATGGC
>APFE030739143.1:8427-21205 GCA_000404065.3 Pinus taeda | reverse complement strand
ATTTTGTTCTCATCATGAGTTTCCTTTACTACCCTTTCGCCATTAGTAAGCATTTCTTGTAGAAACTTTGTCAAATCTATCTTCAAATCTTCCATGCCTATCTTGGATTGGAGCAACTCAATGAACTTGATGAAATCGGGCAAGATGCAGTTCAAAGAACCAGTATAGTCCAAGAGCAGAGGGCTAAATGGCATGATAAATATATTAAGGAGAAGAAGTTTCAAGCAGGAGATTGGGCACTGTTGTTCGATTCAAAGTTCAAATATTGTCAAGGGAAGTTTCAAACTCATTGGCATGGGCCATATGAGATTAAAGAAGTCTTTAATAATGGAGCGATAAAGATAAGGACGATAGATGGAAGCAAAATACCTCTTCTTGTGAATGGTCAGTGGTTGAAGATATATCAGAAACCAATTTCAAGAGAGGAGTTCATTAAGATTTTCCAGAATAACTCTGAAATGAAGCTAGTGAAGAATAATTCTTCTTCTCCACTAACTTATTCTTTATTTTTCATAAAATAAATAAATAAAAATAAAATTGTATGAGGTTGAAAACCAATCATTAATTAGCATACTTATACAGAAAATACAGGGTGAAAATCAAAGATTTCTGACATCCTATATTTTCCATTTCCTTTCTGTAATAAGTAGTGACAAAAAGCTACATTCATTTGCAGTTTAGAGTCTGCAAATTCATCATCTCATTCTGTTTTCATTTTTTTTATAGTTCCACTTCATCTCACTGTCATATTTCATTTACATTTTA
The DNA here is from genome assembly GCA_000404065.3 of Pinus taeda. Classification (NCBI taxonomy): domain Eukaryota; kingdom Viridiplantae; phylum Streptophyta; class Pinopsida; order Pinales; family Pinaceae; genus Pinus; species Pinus taeda. The sequence continues at coordinate 20,440 of APFE030739143.1, read as the reverse complement.
TCTTTTTTACATTTTTACCCCATTTCACCCTAATTTTCATTTTATCTTACATCTCATTCCATCTCACTGTCATAACTCATTTTCATTTTATTTTTACACACATATTCCATAGCCATATTTCACTTTTCCTTCTTTTCAAATTCTGCAGTTGATTCCATTCCATAGCTAATTTGTTTCTGCAGCTACAACTTACTTATCAACTCTGGCACAATTGTACAGCTCACAAATAAATCATGAATGCAGAGAAATTGAAGAATCAAGTTTTGGAGATCAACCATGCTCAAAGTACCTACAGATCAACACCAAAAGAATTATCAAGCAAAAGATTAATTTCTAAAGGTAAAATGCAAAATTTATTTAAAACAACAAATTACAAACATAAGTCATGTATAATATGAATGATCGTATGTCTCCTTAACAAGTCATCATTTGATTTAACTGCCACTTCATGATACCACATCTCCGCCACATCTTCCACATTCAATACCAAACAGTCTATAATAATTTCATCGTACCACACCTCCGCTACATTCTCCATACTCTGTACTTAAACGGTCTCTAATAACTCCATCTGTTAACAGTCAAAACTATGATGTGACCAACGTATTAACGTCTCTCAAAACCCTCACTGTCTACTTATTCCACGCAAACCCATAGTTATTTTTCACCATACCCGCAGTCAGTCCATTTCATAGACCAGGAGAGTAATTCTGAAGGTTAGAAAATTCTATAAAACAGAGGCCATGGGATTCATTGTCAGGACAGAGCCCGTAGGGGCAAAATATATGGAAGGATACCCACAACTCAAGGAGATGTTGCAGAAGGCTGGATGGCTCAATTTCATTGAAAAATTTGATGGCTATCACAAAGAGATAACAAAATCTTTTGCTAGATCATTCGATGGTACAGAAGTAGAAATTGGAGACATTAAGTTTGCAGTAACAGAAACTTACATAGCAGAGGCTATAGAACTGCCAAGACTTGGTGAGAGATGATTCAAAAATAAAGAATTTCACAAGTGAATCATGGAAGGTAATCCTCAGGAACCTAGGTATGGATGTCTTTATGTTTAGAAAAGGAATTCCTATTTCAGCACTTAAAAACAAATGGAGAAGCATGCTTTTGACATTACAAAAACTTTATTACCTATGAGGGAAGATTCAGATGCATGTATGTTTATCATATACGTTTATTAATGAACTTTATAGAAAATGGAAACATCAACCTCTCTTTCTTCCTTCTAAACAGTTAAGGAGGATGACTTCAAATGTACAGAAGAAAATAGAATTCATAGACACAACTATTACCATCATGGGTTCGTAAAAATACTGGTTGAGTTTCATTTGAAAATAATAGGAGATACTTGGGAAAACTTCTTGATAAGAAATTATTTCCAAGAGGCACCAGAATCACCTGAAGAGGGTAATGTCAGAAGGAGTAAGAGGAAAAAGACCAGTATGACCATTCAAAGCAAACTTGAGTCCTCCACATAGAAAAATGATGAAGAGCCAATCTCTGAGACAGAGATCAAGGAGCAGATCAAGCAAAAAGGGAAGATAAAAAAGAAAGCTGGTGGAATTACTGGACACAAACCTGAATCTTCATTACAACAAGATGATGAACAATTAATCTCTAAAAAAATGACAGATATTAGGAAACAAATCAAGAGAAAGGAAAAGATAGGAAAGGAGAAAAGGTTAGAAAGGAAGAGAACATAAGCCCCCTACAACTTAGAATGAGCTTTAGACTCTGAGGTATGGTAAAGAAGGTATCATCAAAGGGAACAAAGTTCATAAATCTAGAAGAAGAAACCCTGGTACCATCTCCTGATAATGTTCCATTTACACACAGTCCTCAAAACTCTCCTAAACAATATTTTGAAGGCAGCCCCAACATAGGATCTCCAGGCATAGACCCAGTGCAGCAATAAATTTATGATTACATAGAGTCACTAGAGATGGAAAGTGCCTCAATGGATCCAGAATCCTCAACCAATCTAGAAAAACCTGTCAATCCACAAGAAACTCTAACTGACTCTCTCAAACAGGAAATCTATGAGTTAGAGATATTGAACAAGCATATCAAGAAAGAAAATGAAACCCTGAAGGAACAAATAAAATTGGATAAAGCCATTCATGATAATACAATACTGCACCTAGGGCTATGGTACAAGAAGAATAGGAAGTTGAAGAGGAAGAATAGAAACTTGAATAAAACAATCATCAACCTAAAATACAGACTTCTCATGAAGAAACCTAGGATGGCATTCACTTCAAAGAAGAGCAATAGAAGAAAGTTAGATGTACTAGCAGAGGTGTCTGAGCAGATGCAATGGGAAAGAAGAGTTTACATTTTTGGCAAAATTGCATGGGGACATGCAATGATTTTGCAGTGGGGATATGTTGAACCTCAGAATTACCCTGTCCTTAACAATTTTTCTCACTTCTTTCCCTTGTTTTCCATAAAAGACAGATCCCCATCACTGATAAATGATATAATTTTTCTCAAGGAGGACATTAAATGATTGACATGTTATATTTTTATGTTTTTTCTATTTGAATAAGTTTTAGCAAATTAGCTATGGAATGCATCCTGTTATGCAGCTAACTGTGTGTTCCGTAGCTACTTCCATGGTTTAGCAGGTTACAGGTGTCAAACGAAGAAACCGTCCACATGGGCATCTCTGGAATCATCTCGACATGGATCCTATCCTAGTCACCCAACCCAGATTGATAAAAAAGCCAACTCAAGACGACAGTCAAAGGTGGAGTCAAACATATGAAACTCGGAAGCAATAGGACTCTTTGTCCACCCTTTCGTGGTTAATTAATAAATCCAACAGTTTTGTTGAAGAGTTAACTTGGATCGGCCAACTGTATCAATGGTTTTGTGCAACCACCTTGTTCGAATTCAAGTCACCTGTAGTTGATCAAACATTTATGCAGTCCAGTTGTGATACGCGTAGACCACCTGTAGCTAATTTTCCTCAAAAGGCAATTATGAATATTTTCTTTTAAATATCAATTGTATTGAACCGAAAAGGGTTTGAAGTATTTGATGTATTAAGTTTATACATTTTGGACTTTTGTTCCTGTTTTATAATACAAAGTCGTGTGTTGACTGATAATCATTTGAAGGATAATTTTGAATTAAGTTAGCAACTCAACCCAGTCAGTTGCAGAGGGCCCCTGCACTGAAGGAGATTTTCTTTTCATTTGTTTTTGTTCAGTTTTAATTTCATCATTTGCTTTTAGCAGTGTTTGTAACTTAGGTTGATTTCTTGTAGTTTAATTTCTTTTAATTCTGATCAATAGCATAATGTTAGAATTCAATGGTGTAGTCTTGTTTCTCCAATCCATTTCATAAAGGAAACGACTTTGTTTCTAAACATAGTAAGATTGAAAGTAGTGAGGATGCATTGTTGATTAGTTTACTCACTGTTTTTGTTATTTATTTGCTAGTTCAAGTTGTCAATGCACTGTATTAGTGAATGCATTTGGTCACCATTTCAAGCTGATATCCATCCTAAACTAAATGGTTAAACATTCACTTTACATAAGGGTTGAAACCAATCAGTTACCTTCTGCATGTTTTTATATAGTTTTTCTAGATCATGAAGTACAAAAGTTGCTTGAATTCCATCTCAAGGAGGTTATCTTTCAAAATTGAAGGTTAGAGTAACTAGAAGTACTTCAGTTAATTTCATTCCCTGTATTTATTTCAACATGACTTACAGCTTTACGTTTTGGTTTTAAGAATTAGATTCATGAATTAGGATTAGATGACAAGATAGGACATATGCTTTGTTTTTCTTCTTCTTTTAACTTCTATTTTGACTAGTTTTAAGCTCTTGGGTTCACCTTTAGGAAGTTTAGATTTAGTTTCTCATAGTTCAAATTGTACATCATTAGGAATCAAAGAACAGAAACCCCCAAAACAATATAAAATACAAAACAACGAAGTAAGAAGGGTTAACTAAGCACATACAGTGCACTACACTTCATCAACTTACGAACCTCAGTTGATAATTTATGCAAAGCAATATAGGACACTAAATTGACTAAATAACCTCTACAAATTGGATGTACAAGATCGTGTTGCCTTGGGAACAAAAGTAGAGAAGGTGCAGATCTAAGACATCAGTGAGTTGTGGCATAGAATATTGGGTCACTTGCACCACAGAGCCTTAAAGATCATGCAGCAGATTTCTACAAGATTTCCCAAGGGTACACTAGAGTAGAGATATACATGCAAAGGGTGTACATTGGGGAAGTACACCAAAGCTACCTTTCATGATAAGGATAGTCGAGTGCAATAATCCTTGAAAACGTTCACTCATATGTGTGTGGATCATTCTTAATAGCCTCCACATCCAAGCACAAGTATTATGTAATATTTGTAGATGATTTATCATGTAAATGTTGGATTTTTTTCATGTAGAAGAAAGATTATGCGTTTGCTAAATTTTGTGAATTTAAATCACTTGTTGAGAAAGATATTGAAAGGAAAGTTAGAGCTCTCAGGAGCAATAACAATGGAGAATATGTGTCGAATGAATTCAAGAACTTTTGTGCATCAGAAGGCATTCAATGGGAGTTAATAACACCCCATAACCCATAACACAATGGGGTGGTTTAAAGGAAGAACGAAAGTATTGTGGGAGTTACACGGGAAATGTTACATGATCAGGGCCTACCATTGCACTTATGGTTTGAAGCATGCAATACAATTGTATATGTGCAAAACAAGAGTCCTCATTGGTTTCTCGAGATGAGTACACTAGAAGAAGACTTTTCAGGTAAGAAACCATATGTGGCACACTTTAGGATATTTGGTTCATCATTTTACCATCATGTTACTGAGGATGCAAGGAAAAAGCTAGAACCAACAACTGAGTTGGGCATATTTATGGGGTAAATTGATGCACCTCACAACTATCGGGTGTACCTGCCATCTCATAACATGACAGTGGTTTTTAGAGATGTGAAGTTTGATGAAGAGAAGGTCATGAGATGTTACTTTGAGATGGAGCTTCAGTTGCATGTAGAAGAGGAGATTTTAGTTCCAAAGCAAGAACCTCAGGATGATGTGGAGTAGCCACATATAGAGGCGTAGAGAGTGGAAGCACCCACTCATGTAGAGACTTCTAGAGATGGAATTAAGTGCACCATAGAGGTCAACAGATTGATGCATGATGCTAGAGAGATTGTGGGAGCATCCACATCAAGCATAGATAGAGGAGGTCGCCAGATTAGTACACTGGATACATGGCTCTGATGAGTGAGAGTGTAGAGATTGAGCCATCCTCATTCGAGGAAGAAGTGAAGAAACTAGTATGGGTTGATTCCATGGTAGAGGAGTATGACTCCATTATCAGAAACAATGTTTGAGAAGTGGTCCCAAGACCAGCAGACAAGTCAGTGGTGAGTTCCAGATGGATTTACAACATAAAGCAAGCAGTAGATGGGAGTGTGGAGAAACACAAGGCTAGATTCCTGTCCAGAGGGTTATCTCAGGTGGAGAGAATTTATTATGAGGATACCTTGGCTCCAATAGTAAGGTACTCTTCAATCAGATCTATTCTAGCACTTTTATTGCAGATGGGATGGAAGATACATCATATGGATGTGAAGATAACATTCCTTAACAGTGCGTTGAGGTGTACATTAAGCAACCAGAAGGATTTGAGACATTCAATAGAAATTCACATGTGTGTAGACTCAAGTGAGTGATGTAGGGATTGAAGCAAGCACCCTGTGCTTGGTACACCAAGATTGACAGCTATTTCACCATGTTGGGCTTCACCAAAAATGAAGAAGATGAAAACCCTTACCATATTATGGTTGAAGGTAAATTGTTGATTATCGAATTATATGTCAATGATTTAATTCTAACAGGTGATGAGAAGCTAGTAAAATCTTGCAAAGAGGATCTTGCAAGAGAATTTGAGATGAAGGACCTAGGGTTCATGAATTATTTCCTTGGTATGTAAGTATGGAAAGGAAATGAGGAATTGTTTGTCTCTTAGGGAAAGTATGCCAACGAGATACTAAAGAAGTTCCACATGGAGAGCAGTAAATCCATGGAGACTCCTCTAACATGGAATTGGAGGTAGGAAGATTCTACTTCATGAGAAGTAGTGGAGGCTATTATTTACAAGCAGCTTGTGGGTTCATTTATGTATTTGGTGAACACACAACTGAACATATGTTTTGCAGTTAACCAACTTAGTAAAACAATGGTTAAGCCAACCAAACTCTATTGGAAGGCAACTAAACATGTGTTGAGATACCTTAGAGGTACCACTCAATTTGATCTTTGGTATAGACAAACAGAGGGAGTGAAGCTTCAAGGCTTCACAAATGCATATTGGGCATGGAGTCCATCCATCAAGAAGAGCACAATAGGGAGAATCTTTAGTATTGGGTTAGCAGCAGTTTCTTGGTACAACAGGAAGCAGAGATCAGTTGCACTTAGTTCAAGAATCAGAGTACATGGTCGCTAGTCAAACATCTTGTGAGGCTATCTGGATGAGGACGATCCTTGTTGGGTTATCTGGTCAGCAACTGGATCCTATAGTGATTTACTGTGACAATCATATTTGTAGCAAACTCTCTGAGAATCCAGTTTTTCATGATCGGTCCAAGCATATCGACATCTGATATCATCATCTACGAGATTGTGTGCAAAGGAGAATCATGTTGTTGGAGTACATTCCTACAAAAGAATGAGATGCAAATATTTTAACAAAGGCTTTGTCAAGATGAAAATTTGAGTTTCACAAAGGCAGGATCGTGGTAGCAGATAATCCCTTTCTTGTTGAGAGGGAGTGGTTAAAATGCAACAAGAAAACGCTAATTTAATTTTGTCCTTGAATTAAATTAGGAATAAAATTGTAATTCCACATCTCATGACAACTTATATTAGTTAAATACGTTAATTTACTTAGTTGGCCCAGTTAATTCGAGTTGAGGGTCTAACTTGAGTAATGTAGAGTGTCTCCTACATTATAGGAGCCCTATTTGAGTTTATTTTGAGTTGTAATTAATTAATTCAATTTAATTGACTTAAAGTCAATTAAACTAGTTCCAAATGTTGGAGGAACTAGTGGGAGGTCTAGTAGTGTGGTGTTGTGTGTAGTGATCAGCCAGATAATTGATGATTCACTCATAAATAATTCATGCATGTCAGATATAAGAGTTACCCAGTTGATATTGGAGTTTAGGAACATTGTACTATCAGTTGTATAATCATTTGAATTGTACAGGTGGTGCATGCAGTCACTGGGAGGCCTATGATGGATTGTGCAATTCCTTTGAGGAATTTCCCTAATTAATAGGGGGTTAATTCCCAAGGAAACAACATAAGGAAATAGGGACTTTGGAAAGCGAGAAATTGGTTAAGTATTGTCCTAGGCTTTTCTAGGAAGTTGTGAGATAGATAGAGATAGTGCAGAGGTTGCTCGAGCTCAAGCAAAGCATTGTAATCTTTTCATATTTTTTTACTAATGAAATATATAGATAGCATGGGTTTTTAGTTTTGGATTTCCCTAGGAAATCATTTTGTAGTGTGTTGATTGAATTTTTCTCTTATATGCTTCGTGATTTCACGATTGTTTAATTTTTTTCCATTGGTGAGTAGAGTAGATTCAAGTCTATTATTTTAGTAAATTAGAATTAGTAGTTTGAATCTACAAGGAATTTCTACGGAAGGAACAAATTGCCAAGCAAGAAAGACACAAAATATTTTTGTTTCTGTGACAGTTGCAAGAAGTTAGGATTATTCCAGGTCTGAGCTACTGCATGCCAAGAATTTCAAAACAAGGAAGAGGGTGAAGACCCTACTTGACTTGGTTTTGAAGTGTTTGACTTGTATTAACTTTGAGAGGATGACTTGATGGATGGAGGAAGGTTTGATGACAGTCTAGAGGTCTTGATTGTCTCATTTTGAATTGGTTCTTGAAGAAGAAGAGAATTTTGTTGGGTTTTCCCTAGGAAGAGGGGGTTTTCCTTGGCTAAGAGCCTACACATTGTGTCCTTTGTTGTTTTGATATTCATACTTGTATGATTTGGTAATTGCTTGATGAAAAGAAAATAAATAACACGTAAAGAACAAATGCATCACAAGTAATTATCAAGATAAGAAAAAATTGTCTTTCTGATTTTCTCACAGCAACCCATTTTCCTATCAAGTAGTGTTGATTGACATGGTCATTATGCTCTCTAAAATAATGAATAAAAGTGAAAGAAAAAAAGATGTAAAATGTCTCTTCTATTGAAGCCACTATAACAGAAAGAATATGTTCTAGATTCTAAATTCACCATTTTTCCATCCAACACCAACCTTGGAGTCACAAAATTTGCAACTTTGTTAAGTGTTTTTCAAAAGCAATGTCCACAAGGATAGAACTCACCTTGAGCTCATTCCAATTCTTACTACCTCCACCTAATCCACATAAGAAGGATATCCAATTATTTCATGAAAGGAAAAGAACACATATAGCATTGTACATGCCTTGATTTTCCCAGCAAAACCTCATCAAAGAAGTCAACATGTCAATTTCCAAAGCTCCTACTTGCTTGGGAGTCTCGTCCTTGGTTTGAACCTCCATGCTTTCATATATATATATTTTGTTTTGTATAATGTCTAAAGTAGAGAAGGAGTGAGCCCAACCATAGAGTTCCTTGTAAGTTAGAGATCTCAGCAAATAACTAATGGAAGTGGTTTGTGAGAAACCAATACTAAGTTTTCCAGCCAATTCTTAAGATCATACAACCATGACTTATTGACTAGATAACTCAACTATATGTCAATCTTTAATACTATGATGTTAGACTATTAAAAGTGTACTTGGGACTAAATAGATAATATCATATTGCGAGGATGAGTGTGATTAAATGACTAAGTGACATAATATATACATAGAACCAGTATTAATGTAGATGCCAGAATGACTAGATTAAATTAAATGGTGATAAACGAGACTAAAGACCTAATGATTCCTACAAGGATGCAATATAATATGACATAGTACTAATGCTCCAAACAAGGTGACACTCATAGCTACCCATTTAGAAGTGTGGTTGGATCCAATAATACAAAAACATATTCTCTTTTCCTTACTTGTTTTTCTAATATTTTTATTTTTATGTTTCTTATTTTCGTGGTTTTGGTTTCTATAAAGCCATAAAAGAGACATCGTCTTCTTTATGTTACAAGGAAAAAATTGTCATGTACAACAAAATGGTTAAAAGCCATGGGAAAGCAATATCATGACAAATGGGTAGTGATCAAGGATGTCACCTCGTATGGAATAAATGATGGTCATTTAACTATACATGAATCTTGAAAATAGGAATGTCGTGAAATATTGGGCTCATAAACGTAAGTTTAAAGAAGGTAATAAACCAAAATGTAACCACTGTTGGTCCTATTAGGTAAAGACTACTAATTGGAGAAGATCAAAGGATGAGGTTCATTTTTGCAAGCACATAATATGACTCTTGATGTTGCGGGACAAAGATGAATGAGTGCCCACATGTGAAGTGTTCTAAATTGAGCCAACCCATTAAAGGATTAGAAAAATGGTTTGACCAAGGGCCAAAAACTGTTTAGTAGTCATTGGGGTTAAGTCATTCACTAAAATAGGGTGGAATCTATAGCAAATTAAAAGTGTGCCAAAAGGTAAAATTGAAATATATCAAAGCGAGATGCTAAGAATATATGTGGGTATAATGAATTTAAGCCTAGAGTGGGTTCACTAAAAGTGCACACTTAGAAAACATCTTATGCATTAAAAAAGTAAATGATCTAAGAGTTGTCAAAAAATTGAATATAACAACATTAATGGTATCAAAAATGGATGTGGGATGGAATTTTTACTTCAAATTCAAGTCAATTGTTGATAAATAGGTCAAATAAGTTGAAATTTCAAAATTCATTTTCATGATCAAGATTTAGAGTGGAGCATTTAAGCCCTAACCTTAGTTCAATATTTCAATTAATTGTAGGGCTTGAATGGCTAGCTTTCAACTCTATTTCTATCAAGTTAGTGAATTTCTCCTAATATTTATTTAACCATATTATTTTTTTAACTTTAAGCTTTATTTGGCCAAAAAAAACCCACATGTTACACTTTTTGATGAACTACATAAGTATAAAAGAAATAGTTGTGTATACTTGCAGGACAAAATCTTCAACAATTGCACATACTTACATGACAAAGTCTTTCATAGTCATGGATAATTGCGGGATCTCATGGTTGGGGGCCACCTTGTCATATAATGTGGAAGAGATCAATGGATCTCTTGCACACTAGTTATGACTATGAAAGGGAAGCTTAATGCAATCGTAGAACATGCATGGTTGAGATACAAAAAGGTCACATGACACTAATTTTGATTTTTTTATCTTACGTAAGCATCATGTCTTTGACTACCAAATAAAGGAGCACGAGGTGTTATAGTAGCTAGTTGAGCGGGATGCATATGCACATCACATCTTATGCAAATGTTTCCTCCTAAAGTTCTTTTAGATTCCTTTGATCCATGCTAGTCCTAAGCTACTAGACCACATCCTAAGGATGTGGAATCTATATGGGTAATTTGAGGTGGAGGGGGAATATTTGGAGATGAACAATGTTATCAACATAGCAAGAACTTTAACAAGTTCTTGTTTTTTGGAGGTCACATCAAATCATGATTTCATGTTGATTTTGAAAAGTGGTGATGCAACATCACCCTTGTTTCATTTCAAGATTAAAATTTCAACATTTTTTTAATTATGGTATTAAAAACCAAATATCATGATTACAAAAACATTGAAAACCATAATCATCATGTCTTTCTTTTTTTTAGTGGCTAAAATTAAGATATTTTTTAATCATGGAATTAAAGACCAAATATCATGACCATGGAAGACAGGGAAAAACATGTTGAAATGCAGAAGTAGTAGTGTAACATCACCACCATTTTTTAGGGTTAAAATACAAACATTTTTCAACCATGACATTAAATACCAAATATTATGACTATAAAAAACCCTAAAACTCAGCCTTTAAAGTTTGTAGACCTTTCTATTTTTTCCTTTTCTTTTAAATACTTATTTTTAAAGTGTTTATCAAATTTGCCTAACTTTGATTTTATTTCATTTTATTTTTGTTATAACCTTGACCAATGGTAACATTTAAAATAAAAACAGTGTAAAGTAGACTATAAATATAAAAGTGGCATTACATAATTTTTGTTTAATTATTATTTATTTATTTTATAATTTTTCAGAAAAAATAATTTGGAAAAAAAAACACATTTTTTATTCTAAAAATATTTTATTTTCAACATATTATATATGTCTTTAAATTTTAAAATTCCCTAAAATAACAAATTCAAATTGTAAACAAAGGCTCTATGTAGCTAGTACTTCCGGCTTTAGCGTAAATTAAAGATTAATTAATAAATAATAATAAAGACAGATTTCATCACAAAATTAAAAAACTAATTTAAAATATTGTATTGTTTGAACTTCATGGCCAAAATTTAAGAAATATGATTACTATGTTTATATATTATACTATATATTACTATATATATATATATATATATATATATATATGAGTTTTATAACTAAATTATTGAAATATGTTTTTATATAATAATAAGTCATTTAAATTGAACAATATTGTGGGAATATTAATTCATAAACATATAATTAAATAAGAAAAAAATCAAAAAATAATAAACCCAAAATTTAAAAAAAAACTTAAAACTAAAAACAAAAAATAGTAACTATGGAAATGGAAGTTACTAAACAACCTATATATGACCCAACCAATCACTTTACAAATAAATAATTTAAATAATAATAACAAAATAACAAAAATGATTCCTAATATTAAACTTCGCCTTTAAAGCAATCACCCTTACAAATAAATAAATTTAAATAATAATCAAAATAACAAAATATGAATTCCTAATATTAAACTATGCATAAGCATCATAAATTTTTGGTCAAAGAC
>APFE030739136.1:271-35545 GCA_000404065.3 Pinus taeda | reverse complement strand
TAGATTTGGACATTTGAACTATGACAATCTCCGCTTATTGAAGAAAAATGGTGTTGCTGGTTTGCCTACAATTCTTAGAAAACTTAAGCAGTGTGATGCTTGCATTCTAGGAAAGCATAGAAAACAGTCTTTTCATGATTATCATTCAAGAGCACATAGGAAACTTGAACTCATTCATTCAGATTTATGTGGTCCAATGCCTGTTTCTTCTGCAAATGGAAATAAATATATCATGACGTTTATCGATGACTACACCAGAATGTGTTGGGTTTATTTATTGAAGAACAAATCTTATGCTTTCCAAACATTCAATAATTTTCATAAATGGATTGAAAATGATGCACAATCTCATATTGGGTCTATTCGCACTGATAATGGAAAAGAATATACATCAAATGAATTTGAAAACTATCTTCGCCAACATGGGATCAAACATGAAACATGTGTACCTTATAATCCCCAACAGAATGGTGTAGCTGAAAGAATGAATAGAGCAATCTTGAATATGGTACAATCCATGCTTTTCTTCAAAAATGTAAAGATAATGTTTTGGACTCACGCTGTTCTATGTGGTGCATATATAAAGAATAGATGTCCATCTAATGCTATAAGAAACAAGACTCCTTATGAATTGTGGTATGGACATGTTCCTTCGGTAAAACATCTCAGAGTCTTTGGTTCCACTTGTTATGCTTTGATACCAAAGTTACATAGAAACAAACTTGGTGCTAGAAGTCGTAAGTGTATCTTCCTGGGGTATTCAAACACCTCCAAAGCATACCACCTCTATGATGAAGTAAATAAAAAGTTTGTTGTATCTAGAGATGTAATTTTTCTTGAATCATTCAAATCTGACAATGTTGTTGAGCGGCAACTTGATCGCTTGGATAGATTCGCAAAAACAAAATCATTTCAAGAATTTGATAATCAGATTCCACATCTTGAAGGGGGGGATTCTTATTCTAGATCAACATGTGGAATCTTCTTCTGAAGAACACTCTTCCCCCACTGAAACTCCAACAACGGATGATGCTTTAAGTGATGTAATTGATAGAATTGGGAGACTCAATCTTGATCCAGTCCCAACTCAATCAACAGAGCAGCCTGGACCATCTCACAAAGGCCCCCCAAAGTGGCTGACAAAGACACTTGAAAGTGTTCATCCTGATGAAGTTAGAAAGACAGGAACCAGAAATTCAAACCGGCAAAATGGAGGTGATGTAGATGAATCTAATTCACCTGTTGATATGGATGTTTCTTATGATTGTGAATTGAACTTGTCTACATATTTTGAACCAACTTCCTTTAAAGAAGCTGCTTCTCATGCTGAATGGAAAGAAGTGATGCAAAAGGAGTATGATGCCCTCATAAGGAACGACACTTGGAAGCTGGTTGACCCTCCATTTGGAACCAAACCAATTGGCTGCAAGTGGGTCTACAAGAACAAGTACAAATCTGATGGCTCACTTGACAAGAACAAAGTTAGGCTTGTGGCAAAAGGTTTTGCACAGAAGGAAGGGGTCGATTATGAGGAAACTTTTGCCCCCACAGCAAAATGGGCCACCATCTGGACACTCTTTGCACTAGCAGCTCAAAACGGTTGGAAAGTCCATCAAATGGATGTAAAAACTGCCTTCTTGAATGGAGATCTAAAAGATAATGTTTTTATGTCTCAGCCTGAAGGATTTGCTGCGAAAGGACTTGAACATAAAGTATGCAAACTTGTGAAGTCATTGTATGTCCTCAAACAAGCACCACAAGCCTCGTATGAAAAACTAATTGAGCATCTTCTGAAACTCAACTTCAATCATTTTGATCTTGATGATGCAACTTTATTTGTCAAGAAAGTTGCAAAACAATTGTATATCTTGTGGTATATGTAGATGATCTTTTAATGACAAGGAACAATGAAAGCTACATTGCATCCATAAAGAAAGAATTAGGAAAAAGTTTTGAAATGACTGATTTGGGCTATGTTCATTACTATCTTGGCATTGAAGTAACCCAACATACAAAATCCATATTTCTTTCTCAAAAGAAATACATTGGAGATTTGTTAAACAGTTTGGCATGACAGAGTGCAATCCTCTTACTACTCCAATGGAACAAAACTTAAAGCTCACATCTATTGAAGGAAAAGAATTGAGGATGCAACAAAGTATAGACAGCTTGTAGGAAGTCTCAACTACCTAACTACTACCAGACCAGACATTTCATTTTGCTGTTGGAATCCTCTCCAAGTTTATGCAAAAGCCTTGTGAGGGACATTGGTCTGCTGCAAAAAGAGTTCTAAGGTACTTGAAGGGAACTCAAGACTTTGGAATCAAGTATACACAAGTGGACAACTTCAGCTTGATTGGATACTCTGATTCAGACTTCAATGGAGACAAAGAAACTGGGGTATCTACTTCAGGATATGTTATGAGTCTTGGATTAGGATTTGTCTCCTGGAGATCACACAAACAATCAATTCCAGTAGATTCCACAACAGAAGCAAAATAGTGGTAGCAACTGAAGCAACAAAAGAAATTGTGTGGCCCAGGAAAATTCTTGAAGATTTGCAGGTAAAACAAGTACAATAAACTCCACTCATGATTGACAATACCTTTGCAATAAAGTTGGCCAAGAACCCAAATTTCCATGATCGAACGAAGCACATCAATACTAAATATCATCTAATTCAACATCATGTTGAGGCCAAAACAATCCATCTCTGTCATTGTTCCACAAATGAGAAAATTGCAGACATCTTCACCAAAGCGCTTGGAAGAGAAAAGCTAGAACGATTCAAAATGATGCTTGGACTCACCAACATCCCTTTTGATTAAGGGGGGGAATGTTGACACCTAATCCTTGTGATTGGGTGAATATATGTAAATAGATAAATAAGAAATATGAACAATCATCGAGAGATGAACTGAACAGTCCCTCCCTCATGTATATAATGAAGACCCACCTGATGGAATAATATATGAATCATTTTTTCCTTATGGAGTTACTGCCTAGCCTGACAGCCTCCACATCTTCAATGCATGAATGATCGATGCCAACTCAAGATCATGAGTCACATAGTTTAGCTCATGCTCATTCAATTTCATTGACTTGTAGCACATCACCTGTCCTTCCTACATTAGGACTCCATCAAGTCCTCTCTTATAAGCATATGTATCCACCATGAACTCTTTATTTGGATCTACAATATTTAGAAATGGAGCATTTGTAAGCAAGTGGTTCAAATTCTCAAAAATAGTTGCACATCCTTAGCCCATTCAAATTTATTTCCTTCTCTCTAAAAGAATGTAATAGGATCAGAAATCCTTGAGAAGTTCTTAATGAACCTCATGCAAAAACCTACTAACCCCATGAATGATTTGAATTCATCCAAATTCCTAGGAGTTACCCATTCTATGATAACTCTGATCTTTTTTGGATCTTCTGTTATGCATTCTGTGGAAACAACAAGTCCCAAGTAATGTAACTTTGTATGAAAGTAACTACACTTACTAAGCTTGGCATAAAACTGATGCTCTCTCAGCAATATTACTAATTTTAAGTGCTCGACATGCTCTTTCTCATTCTTAGAATATATCAATATATCATCAATGAATATTATCACAAACTTGTCTAGATAACGGCACAACACACTATTCATCAAACACATGAAAGTAGTTGGAGCATTGGTCGGACCAAAATGAACCAAAACAAACTCATAATTTCCATACCTAGTCTGAAAATCAGTATTTTAGATGTCCTCTTCTTGGATGCCTACCTGATGATATCTAGATCTCAAATCAATCTTCAAGAATAATGTTGCTCCCTTCAATTGGTCAAACAAGTCATCAATCCTCAGTAATGGATACTTGTTCTTGATCATCACATTTTTCAACTTCCTAACATCAATGAACAATGTAACCGACTCTCCCATATCTAACCACTTCCACTAGCCTGCCAGGGTAAACATGAGATGAGGGCTACTATTACATGACTCAACCTCCTAAGTACAGTTAAGGAAGTGGAATTGACAAAACAGAACTTTACTGACCTTCCTCAAGTGCTACAGGACCCACATGAGCTAACCAACCACTCTAGGTGCCCATACCTAATGCACTCTCTTCCACCTCTAAAGAATTATCAATTATTTCTAATATGATCTCAACCAGAGGTTATGAAAAAAAAGAGATTGATGAAATTTCAGAACCGGAAAGGGATTGTATGAAATTAGGAAAACCTTATCATCATGTTGTAAAGTTCAGTTACAAGCGACTGTGACACTAGCTTCATTTAATAAAATTACATCTTGATGAATTTCACTTATAGAAGAAGAATTTGGGCCACTATTTATTATTCTTTGATGGTGCTTTGAAAGGAAACCCTGGGGAGGTAGGAGTGGGAGGTGTTAGATTTCATCCCGATGAAGAAAGGGAGATACAATTTTCTTAGGGGTCAGGGGTCTCAGCAAATAACCAGGTTGAATAATTAGCTCTCTAGCAAGGATTGGATTCGGTTCACTCTATAGGTCTGTCAATTGATGGTATTTAGCGACTCAAAGGTTGTAATTCAACCAATGGACAAGGCTACAGAAAATGATGAAAATATATCTACACCATCTTACACCGAATCAAGCTATTATTGGAAAAGTTTGATCTGATTACATTTTTCCATGTCAAATGAAATCTTAATACAATGGTAGATACCTTGACTAACCACGGGGCATTATTAGAGAAAATCAAGTTAAAGATCAATGAAGGGGCTTTGTTTACAAAGCCTATTCCATTAAGAATCAATTTAAAATTATGATGTTTTGGTCATGTATTCGAATTAAAATTAGAGAAAGGAGTTGATCCTTATCACATAAATCTCCCTCACACTCTATCGAAGTTTTATTAAAGATTGCAATAATGTAGTAACTTCTTGTTGTTATGGAGAAGTGTGTATATACATACATTTGGGAAGAGGTCGACGTCACACTATGCTATGCAAAGGAAAAATGGAGGCTAGTTGTTTTGATTAATATATGCCTTTGAATGTGTGAGATTAAAATATTTGTAAATGAGACACAACCTACATATGTGTTCCCCACCCACACAGTGGAATTTGGATCAAATTTTAATCTTTCCATTATGGCCTTTAAACGTTTGGTTTATGCGGTTCAAGACAACATTAATGGCTAATGTGTTAGTATAAAATCAAGGAAAAAAATCCCTCTAGTATATGTAGACCATCCAAGTGACTATGGAGACATAAAATTTGGAATATGAGCTTCAATGTTTCAAGCTCATCAGTTGGTTTGGCACTGTCTCAAGTCAATGGAGGAAATGCAGAGGAAGAGATACTAGTAAAAATGGAAGGAGCCTCTTGTCATCACTCTAATTTATTGGCGTGCAGGGATGATTTTAATAGAATATTGGGCTTAGAATAAACTTCTAAATCAAAGAATGGGAATTATGGAGGAAAAGGTGGATAGTCTTTAGGTGGCAAATGAAATGTTGGAATATCATGTTATAAATTTCTTCCAAGTTGAGGATGGTGATGACAAGGTAGTTCGTATTGACATAGCTGAGGATATGGAGTAGGAAGGGAACCCTAGACAATAAGAAAAGAGTGACCTAACCCCTGCTGATGATGAGTATTCCATCTCTTCTCAAACCGAGTCAAAAGGAAATGAAACCCTGTTGCTTCTGTTATGATGGATATGTAGTTTTGTTTTCCTAGTTTTAAGTTTTGATATGGTTTGCAAATATGTAGTCTTTTTAAACATGATTTGAAGGTTACTATGACATGATCTAGCCTCCTAAGTACAGTTAAAAAAGTGGAGTCAATAAACTAAAACTTTACTAACCTTCCTTAGAACCTACAGGACACCTAGGAGCTAAACAACCACTCCAAGTGTCCAAACCCTGATATGGGTTGCTTTTTAAGTGACCTGGGCCCATAAATGCATATGAAAAAGCTGACACGGAGTTATAGGCCTTCAACCACATGCATAATCCTACCAAGGTGAGTTTATGGCCCAAAAATTCCAATTCAGAGGGTGCAGTCCTAGATTCTGAGTCACAATTCCAGGCTAGCCTCTAGACCACTGCCAAGAACTCACTCAGACTTTCCTAACTGATAAACAACATCAAGACAAATCCATTCATGTAAAAATTGATCAAGGAATTGACCTAACTAGGCCTAACCATGACAATCATTTTACCAAACACATGGTGAACATGTAACCTATAGGTCATGAATGCATATCTGAACATAGGGGTCTTAAAATTATCTGAGGATCACTAATCAAAGCATAGCAAGATCCATAACTAGAACCTTTTATGGAACCATGCTTATAACTAGCATATAACCAAAATAATAACCATAATAGAACATTCGTTAAAACCACACTATAAAAACTACAAGTACTCATAAATTACAACAAGAAAGTAAATCCTATTAACATATGTAAAATCCAAGTCAGGGAATTTGACATACCACCCAACCATAGATTGGGCTGAACTAAATCTTTATTTCATCCAATCGTCCTTATTCCATATTCCAAGCATGAATGTGGGACTCAAGACATAAACGACCAGGGATTTCCAGAGATTAAACCACCTCCATCCTCATGCTCCCACGAGCTTGCCAAAATTGGTCAAAATATCACATAAGTAAACTGATACATAAACAATAAGGGCTTCCTGGAGATTAGACCACCTCCACCCTCAGGCTACCATAATCCCGCCAAAACTAGTCAAGACATCACTAAGCCCAAAACAAGATTGGATTCCTTAGAATTTCTTCACAAATACCTTAAGGAAATTTCCTGACTCCATCCACCTATCAAGGGCTTCTTAGAGATAAAATCACCTCCACCCACAACCTTTGGAAATTTCCCTGAGACCACATCACTTGGTTCCAAAATCTTTCGTCAATCTAAAGCTCAATTAAATAAAAGAACCCCATTACACCATGACTATCCAAAAATAATAAGGTAAGATTGAAACCACTGTCACACCCAGAAAAACTCATGCCAATGACAACAAGAGAACCAAATACACAAATGCATGTACCATGCATTCAAAACTAAGTAGGAAATCACACATCCAACCTATTACCTATAAATATTCTTATTGAATATGCTTGATCCAACCTTCCTTGCTTGTCATTTGTTTCCCTTGTCCTTCCTTTTCCTTCCTTTGCTTGCTTGCTTTCTTTCTCCTCTTGGTGCTCTTCTCTCTCTCTAAAATTAAATCCAAAGTGAAATTGATAATAAGTTGTGAATTGATCCTCATAAATTTGTTTATCATTAAGGCCTCTATTTTCTTCATTTTCCTCTATTTTTCTTTCAATTTTCCTCTCATGCAACTTGTGACCTTTCATCTTGCTTTTCTCCTATTTTCCATTATTTTAATAAATAAATGCCAATTAATGCATCTTTGCCTTTTCCAATTTCTTTAGCCATAATAAATTGAAATGAACATGCAGTAGGTTCATTTTCCCAACACTCAGCTTATGTGTCCCATGACTTTAGTCTTATTTTTTTATTAACTTTATTACATGAACTTTTAACCCAAGGTTGTTATAGACTCCTCCTCCTTAGGGAAACATCATCCTCTGTGTTCTATGACACCTATAACCCACAAAATCGCTGAAATCAAAACATATTGCCTATGAAGCTTTATAACTTAGCTCAATGTAGTATTTATGATGAAGAACCTACTGAAAAGAAAAACCAACATGAAAAACATGTCAAATTGACAACCATACCACTTATTGGAGATTTATAACACAACTCATTCTAGTATTTAAAATAACAACCATACATATACGTTAAAATCCTTTGCCTCAACCAAAAAATATTGAACGATACATAGCTCACATATGATCAACCATCTCGCATGTAGCTTCATCGGGCCCAAACTGCTTCCACTATACGTTAACTTGCTCGATTGCTTCATTCTGGAGCATGAGTTGTTTCTACTGCAATATGTACTAAGGTTCCGAATGGAATTCTACATCTAGCTCCACCTACAATATAGATCAATCAATCACATTATCAACATCCTTCACATATCTTGTAAGCAATGGAACATGGAAAGCATCATGGAATTTCACTTATGGAGGAAGTGCAAGTCTATAGGGCACTTTTCGAATCCTCTCAAGGATATAGAAAGGCCCATAATATCAAGGTTCCAAGTCAACACATGACCCAATCCTCAAATATTTGTTCATGGGCTTGATGAAAAAGTACACATGATCCCCAACCTGAAAGTCCTTAAATTCCATATGTTGATCTACGTAAATCTTCTAGCTGTCCTATGTTGGTTTTATATTATTCTTGATAACCTGTATTTCATGTTCCATCTCTGCCATCATGTCTAGTCCTATTAGTACCGTATTCACTAGATCACTCCAGTTGATAGGAGTATTACAACTCTGCCCATAAAGTGCCTCAAACAGACTCATCCTTAGTGTCTCCTAATACCCATTATTGTAAGTGGACTCTACTAGTGGAAGATACTCCTCCCACCTCCTTTGCTGGTGCATATCATACATTCTCAAAATGTCCTTCAGAATCTTGTTGACCCTCTCTATTTTTCCATATGTCTATGGAAGATAAGTTCTACTGAGGGCCAACTATGTACCCAAACCTACAAATAACTCCTTCCAAAACCTGGAAGTGAACTTGGCATTTTTTTCTTACAGAATCTTCTTAGGAACAATATGCAATCTCACTATCTCCTTGATCAAGACTTGTGCTACATCACTGGATGAATTAGTAGATGATAAAGTATGATTAAGAAATGATCTGGATTATCCAAAAGGGATTAATGACAAAAGATTCAAATTCATCGGATTCGAGCAAAGTTCCATCGTGTAGAGCTTAGAGAAATGATTCTAATGCAACTTGAATGGGCAAAAGCCAACATTGTATGAAGAAGTTACGCAAAGTCAAAATTTTCAAAGCCAACGCCAAAAAGTCAAATTTCAATAGGTAATATTCAAGGTCAATGCTTAGGTTTCTAGTAGTCAATGATTAACTCATGGTTTTGGAAGTCAGGGTTCCAAATTCATGGTTCTGGTTGACATGTGGCACATTTAGAGACTAACAAGTTTCGTCGTATGGTTAGTGGCATATGGACCGATGAAATCGTGACAAGTGGAAGCTTATGATTTTGTAATATGGTCTAACGATAAGGTGACACGTGGTCCTATCGGAGGGCGACACGTGGCCTCATAGGACTAGTAAAAAATTTGTTAAGTGGACCGACGGACCGAACGGGAATTGATCCCATGACCTCTGCTCTACAAATCTGATGCCTTACCATTCGGGTATGTTTATGGCTTGTGATATAACCTCCGCCACTTATATTTAAGGTGATATGGTTATGTATTTAATAAGAAAATGGCAAAGCCTACCAAGATTCAAATCCCTTCCATATATAACCTCTGCCAACATAAACTTTTTCATACCTATCTTCCCCACCATTATTATTAAATGATGAAATTTATTAAAATGTGTGATATGGTTTATTATTAAACCATAAATTTTGTTATGGTGGATACGTAATATTCGTTGGGAGGGGTGATGAGCCTCATAATTGGGTAATTATATGGGCCTTAGTTCACCTCCTAGCTTATTCAAACCAACTATTCTCACAACTTATTGCATACTTTTGATTATATTTTGTTTATGAGATGAGTTAGAGTTGGATATTTTGCTTTTTGGTCTAATGTGCATTTAATGCGGGATTAAAGGATAAAGGCAAGGAATTTTGGCAAATACCTTGGTCAAAAATCGAATGGGACAAGGGAGAGGAATTATAGGAGGTAAATCCTCCCCATTTACTACCCCTCCATTCGAATATTCCTCCATCAACTCGGAGTGTAAACAGCCAAATCATGAGGACTAGAAGACAGTCGAGCAAGTGAAAGACAAAGCACCATTTTATCTCGAGTTTGGTAGCTGACCCTCCCTAATTTTAAGGAATTCGTTGGAGACTTCAGATGTATAAGTAGAGAGGTCTAAGACCTCAGTAGGATTCAGATTTTTTATTGTAAAACTCTACTCTATTTTCGAGTTGCAATACTTGTGACAATTTTTGATGTAATCCATTGTTTTGATAATAAGAATGAGTTTTGTTTTCAACCAACACTGAGTTAACTTAGAGGGCTAAATCTCTTGGGTTAGGGCCCAACCCTAGCAGCCAAGGCTCCTCTTTATTGTTCATGTGTGTTAGCATAGATTCATAGTTTAATTGTTCATTTGCTTAGTAGCTGCATTTCCATGACAGTAGTGTAGATTAGATTATATGTATGTTAGTTTGCTTTCAATTAGCAAGTTAGCAAGGAGAAAAAGGATCACCATAAGGTTTTCAGTAGGTGTCTTGGCCTCACTTCCTCCCTCTGAGACCATGACTTGAGGAAGAGACCCTTCAACAGCCCCAAAAACACAACTTTCTTCTTGCATGAGCTTTGGAGTTTGTTTTCTTGATTCAACATTTGTTTCTCTTCATGCATAATATAGGCAATTGATTCATGCTTTTCTAGTTTATGAAAATGTATCTTGTTGCATAGTTCTTGGAAAACACATATGTTTTAAGAACAAAATTTACTTCAGGAGGAGACCCACTCTTCATCACCAACAACCACCTTCCACTTTACCCACCCTAGCCATCTCTTGTTCCACCATCACCCTCACTAGTTTTTTTTTCATTTTTCATTAAAATTCCCCTAAATACATTGAGCGAATCTAGCCATCTTTGATCTTGGATATTTACTCCTGAGTGTTCCTAGACCTTCTAACACCCCATCCCACTCATCACACACCTTTTCCATGCTTCCCAACACCTCCAACACCTCACAATTAGCTCTTGGTTGTATCCTATAGGTTGCTTGTAATTCCTACACGATCATCCTATAGGTTTCTAGTACATCCTGTAGGTTTTCCTGAAACAACGTATTTTGAGGTTGGATTGATGGGGAACCTCTAGGAACTCACAAAAATCCTCCTAGGACCCTTCAACACCATCCAAACACTCTGTAAGCCTTTTAGCCCTCCTCAATCACCTTCCATCCACCTGTCACATCCACAAGAACAATTAATTTGCATACTTGATTTTGCCTAAAAAAACCAAAAAAGTGAGCACATATTTAGTATAATTTTCTTGTGCACACATTAGTATGGTTTGATGTTATTTACTTCTTTAGCTTAGATAGCAGCATTAGTTTAGTGATGATTTAGATATTCTTCTTAGCATAGATGTTTAAATGGTTAATCAAGATATGGTGTGATTTAGCATTTCATGTTATTTTCTTCATTACTGCAGTAGTGTAGCTCGCTTAGAATATATTTGCTCTTCTTCAATCAAAGAATCAAACTTCTTTTGACTCTATAGAAGTTTGGATTGGAACCCCTAGGGTCTCTTGTCAGATGAACAATGAAAACAAGCAGGACCTTCACTTTTACTTGTGCATATAGCACTATCACCTCCAAGTTTGTACAAACCCCGGGTTGATAAGTAAGTATGGTAGCCCAGGAGTTGCAACATCCTTGCTGCAATACTGGCGCTCATCACTTTTTGGCACCATTGCCGGGGAGGTGTCTGAGTAGAATGTGATTACTACTTTTTTTCCTTCTACTTCTTCTCTTCAATTTTCTGTCATTAGTTTATTTCTACAAAAGTAATCTAGTAGCTTCCTTTCTTTAATTTTTCATTATCTGCTTTCCTTTCCATTCTGCAAGTAGAATTTCAATTCAGCGAGTAGCTTTTTCATTATGTCAGTGATTTTTATTCAATCAGAAATTTCATTTCTATAGAGTACTTTCCAACTTAAAAAATTACAAAACTACCCCAAAAACATTTCCTTTCATGCCTCGTAGGAATAGGGACAATTTAGGGAAAGTTTTGCCAAATACCCCCCTGCATCCAACAACCAACCTTCTCTCTCCTTCAATGTCTGTGAATTGGAGGAACCTTTATGTGAGCAACCTAACATATTTGAAGAGCCTACAAGGGAAGAAGAAGAAGAGGAACCCATCCGTACTGAACCACTGGCTGAAAACCGAAATGACAGAGGGAATAGAGAGAGAGTTTAGGGTGCCTTCCCCATCAGGGAAACCAACAAGGACACTAAGATGAAGAGTATAAGCCTGTCTGCCCTAACTCATTTCCATGGCCTGGCCATAGAAGACCCAAACACTTTCTTATTTTAGTTTTCTGTTATATGCCGAACCTATGACTATATGAATGATGAGCGAAAGTTAAAACTATTTCCATCTACCCTCAAGGATGCAACATTGCGCTGGTTCATGGGCTTACTTGGAAATAGCATCATTAATTGGGCTCAGATACAACAATATTTTAACAACAAATATTGGGACTAATGTAGGTCAAAGGATACTAAAGAAGAAATTTTCAAAAAGACCATAGGCTAGGATGAATCCTTAGAAGACTACGAAGAAATATTCTAGCTGTTACAAAAGGGCCAGGTGCACACTTGACCTTGAGTCACTAAAGCTGGTCCTAATAAGGGGAATAAGAGAAGACCTTTTGGATACCTTACACTTGTTAGTAGGAGGAGATATCTACCAATTAGCCTATGAGGATATCAAGACTGTCTTTAGAAACCATTCTAGGGCAAGTAGGAAAAAGAGTAGGCGTAGTCAACCTATGGCCAATACATCATCTTCCAACTCATCCATCAAGGGTGAAATTGGAAATATTTTGGAAGATTTCAAAAGTGAGATGCTGCAAACCTTTGCCTTGCAAATGGACACCATGAACATCAAAAGGAAGCATGAGGAAGCAGAAAGATCCTTGGCCATATTTTGTCCTAGATGCACCAGTTCCCTTCGTTACCCAAACTCAAAGTTGTATATGAAGGAGCTGAAGGGGTCACTGAGCATCTTTGCTACATTAATCAAAGGAGCACTCCTGGGCCTAGACCATACCAGCAAGGCATGCAAGGGCCATACCATGCATAATACAATCCCAACCAAAACACAACTATACCTTCTTGGAGACCCCCTGTTCATCCTTCCTGGTCTACACCCCCTCCTTGGTCCTATGCATCTCAGTATCATTCCCAGCCAGCCATCCAGTCATTTCAACCTTACGCTTTGCCACAATCTTAGTGGAATACAACACTCCAGGTGTGGAGGCCCCAATACAACAATGATCCAGCTCTATTGCCTCCACCACCTGCCCAACGACAACTCTCGCACTCTGCTCCACCCAAGGAACTGCAAATGCTTGCCCATCCAAATCTGAACCTGAACAATAGGCAGGTTCAGCAAGTATACAATGGAGAGACATCATATCCAGCTTATGTTGTGGAAATCCAGGAGATTAGCCTAAGATCTGAGAGATTCCTCTCGATAACCAACCTGCCCTTCTACATAGGGACGTTGAGGAAGGAAGAGAGGAAAGAAACCTTAAAGTAAATCCACCCTTTCCTGAGGGATTAGCCCAACCACTCCAGCCTACCCCAGAAGAAACTGAACTTCTGGGAGAATTGAAAAATTTGTGTAAAGATCCCCCTTCTCTAGACAATAAAATATTTTCCCATTTACAATAAGTTGATTAAGGAGAAATGCTTCAAGCATCTAGGAAGAAGAAAAATGACACCCCTACCTTTAATGTCATTGGTTAGCTGTCTGACTTAATGCTAGGGCAGGTAATATGTCTGAAATATTTGGACCCTGGAAGCCCTGTAGTAGATGTGCACATCAATGGCACCATTGTCACACACACCCTGATCGATCTTGGGGCTGCCATTAATGTGATGACCAAGGACACCATGCTCAAGCTCAATCTCCAAGGGTCATTAAGGAAGACCACAACAGTTCTGCAACTTGGAGACTGTTCCATAGTCACCCCAAAGGGAATTGTGGAGGATGTGATGGTCTCCATTGACTCCTGGGAGTACCTTGTAGATTTTCTAGTTCTCCAACCTAAGGCTAAGTTTACTAGTTACCTTCTCATCGTTGGGAGGCCATGGTTGGCCACATCTGATGCTTACATTAGCTGTAGAGCTGGGAATATGACCATTAATAATGGGCATATGTCCAAGAATTTAGTCCTATACCCTCCTGCTAAACCTTCTCTAGAGCATGACTTACCTTTACGGTTGGAGGAGGAGGAAGAAGATGAGGTTTATTCCGCCCAACTTTATGCTTTAGAAGTGACCATAGGAGGAGGACATCAAGATGAGGATGACTTGATTGAACACCTACTCCAAAGTCCAATTACTAGTTCGTTACCATTAGAAGAAGAAGTAAAGGAAACCTAGAAAAATCATCCAATTGAATTACGCTTGGCCGATTCCAACCCGCTCTATGTCAAAACCATAGAATTTGGCCCAGATAAAACCTTGAAAATTAATCCATCCCTTTCTGCTCTCGAAGAGGAAAACCTATGGAACATGTTAAAAGAAAACCTAGAAGCCTTTGCTTGGAGTTACAAGGAATTGAAGGGATTACACCCCTCAGTGTGTACTCACCACATATACATCGAAGAAGGTTACAATCTGGTCCGACAACCACAAAGGAGAATGAGTCCAACTCTTAAAGATATAGTCAAATAAGCATTGCAAAAATTGCTAGATGCAGGATTCATTTACCCTATCTCCGACAGTGAGTGGGTCTCCCCTTTAGTGTTAGTTCCCAAGAAAAATGGTAAGTGGAGTATTTGTGTCGATTATAGGGAGTTGAACAAATCCACAAAGAAGGATCATTTTCCGCTACCCTTCATTGACCAAGTGTTAGACAACCTCGCAGGTAAAAAGTTTTTTTCTTTCCTAGATGGATTTAGTGGGTACAACCAAATCCAAATCTACCTCAGAAGACCAGGATAAGACCACATCCACCTATCCTTGGGGTACTTTTTCCTATAGGGTCCTTCCTTTTGGCCAATGCAATGCTCCTACCACCTTCCAGAGAGCAGTCTTGAGTATTTTCGCTGAATTAGTACATGATGCGGTGGAAATTTATATGGATGATTTTACACCTTATGGCTGTGATTTTCAAGAAGACCTGAGTAATCTAGGTAAAGTATTGCACAAATGCACTGAAATGAACCTGTCTCTCAGTCTTGAAAAATGTGAATTCTTAATGACTAAAGGGATCGTGCTAGGTCATTCAATATCTCAGCAGGGATTGTAAGTGGACCCGAACAAAATAGAAATCATCCAAAGGGTCCCACCTTCACAAAAGCAGAGAGATGTCAGGAGTTTCTTAAGGCTAGCTAGATACTACCGAAGGTTCATAAAGGACTTCAAGAAGTTGGCGTCTCCTTTATTTGGGTTGTTGGCCAAAGATTATGAGTTTATGTGGTCAAAAAGCTGTCAAGAGGCCTTAGATATTCTGAAGGGTAAGTTAACCACTGCACCAATTCTCCGAGGCCCAAATTGGGCCCTCCCATTTCATATTCATGATGATGCCTCACACAAAGCCATAGGAGCAGCCTTAGGTCAGGCAGAGGAAAAACTGCCTTATGCCATCTATTTTATCAGTAAGAACTTGTCAAAGGTTGAGATAAATTATATAGTAACCAAAAAGGAACTCCTAGTTGTTGTGCATTCATCAAACAAATTCAAGCATTACATTATAGGCTATCAAACATTTATGCATATTGACCATGTTGTAATCAAATATTTAATGAACAAACCAAATGTGAGTGCTTGAATTATAAGATGGTTATGGTTTCTTTTATTACAACAGTTTGATCTAACCATTTTTGATAAGCCTAGTAAGGAAAATGTTGTTGCAGACTTTTTATCTAGGGTGAATCTGCCTACAAGTGAAGAAGGAATGGTGGATGACTAGTTACCAGATGAGAACTTGTTTTCTATTTCAGTTCTCTCCCCATGGTTTGTTGATATAGAAATCTATTTGATATCAGCACAGTTCCCACCAAACTTGCCCTCCAAAGAAAAGAGAAAGATAGTTAGGGAAAGCGGCCCCTTCACCTGGATTGGGGGAAATATTTTCAAACTTGGCCCAGATCAAATCTTGAGAAGGTGTGTAAGGGAAGAGGAATTTCTTGACAACCTTTTGACCTGTCATGATGGGCCTTGTGGAGGTCATTTTGCAGCAAGGAGGACAACATTCAAAGTGTTACAAGTAGGCTATTATTGGCCCACTCTTCATCAGGATGTGAAAAAGTACACTAGTCAGTGTGATCGGTGCCAGAAGATGGGAAAGCCTACTCCAAGAGATGAAATTCCCCTATAGCCTCAGGTGACTTTCGAGCCATTTGACAAGTGGGGCATGGACTTCATTGGGCCTATCAACCCTCCTTCAAAGAAAAAAAAGTACGTTATTGTGTTCACTGATTATTTGACTAAGTGGGTAGAAACCAAGGAAATTAAGGCAACAACAGAAGAGAAGGTGGTTGAGTTCCTAAGGGAGAATGTATTCTACAAATTTGGGTACCCTAGAGAGCTAGTCATAGACCAAGGTAGCCACTTTACCTCCAACATGATTGAAGAACTGCTCAGTCATCACAAAATCAAGCATAGGACCTCCACTTCCTATCATCCACAAGCTAATGGGCAAGTGGAAGTGACCAATAGGGCACTGGAGGGCATATTAACCAAGGTAGTGAGCAGCAGCAGGAAGGATTTGGAAAAGAGATTAGTTGAGGCCACCTGGGCCTATAATACCACATGGAAGACCACCACTAGATTTACACCCTATGAGCTGGTCTATGGGAAAAAGGCCTAGTTGTCCATTGAGTTTGAATATAAACATTGAGGATGGTAGCCCAACTAGATTTGGATTTCAGTCATTCAGAGAAAGAGAGATTGTTCCAATTGAATGGCTTGGATGAATTTAGAATGCAGACCCTCCTACATATAGAGATAATTCAGCTTCAGAGGAAGATCTGGCATGATAAACATATTAAGGAGAAGAAATTTTAGGAGGGTGATTGGGCATTGTTATATGATTCTAGGTATAAAGACTTTAAGGGCAAGCTAAGGACAAGATGGCTTTGACCTTATGTTGTGGATATATGCCATGATAATGGTTAAGTGTAAATTAGAACTATAGATGAAGAAGCCACTCCGTTGCTTGTTAATGGGCACCGATTGAAATTGTATAAGAGACCTTTATCAAAACAAGAGTTCATTGACAATATTAGTAAAACAGTGATGATGGTGGAGAAAGTTCCATCTCCTCCCTCATTAAGTCACTGAAAAAGAAACAAGAAGAAGGACTTAGGTGAAAACCTCCATGAGGCGCCTAAGTCCCATATTTGGGTTGAAAACCTCATGAGGCGGCCTAATGATGAAAAAAAAATAGAAAAAAAATAAGAAGATCCCTGGGTGAAAACCTCCCTTGAGATGCCCAAGGAAAACAGCTAGGGTGAAAATCTCTCTGAGGCAGCCTAGTTGTTTAAAAAAAAAAAGTGAGAAAAATATATAATTGTTATTTGCAGGTGGGTAAGAATGACAGTCAAGGAGAAAACAGAGGATCCAAAGGGAACCCTACCTCACACATATTCATCTCCCCCACTCCTCACCATGCATCCCTCCATCATTTCTATCATTTTTCCACTCCATTAATTCGATTTAGGTGAAGACTCTATTTTCTATAGGATCCCCTGTATTCCTACAGGATCTCCTGTAAACCTACAGGATGATCCTGTAGGAATTACAGTGCCCTTGAAAACCTACAAGAAGAAATCTGAGGGCACATGGTAGGTTTGTTGGGTCCCTAAAATGAATCCTAGGCTTGATCTAACACCTCATCTCATCCACCATCATCATCCCTGCACTTACCATTCAAAACAAAAAAAATTAGTTTCAATAGTTTCTTCCAGTCATAGAGAAAAAAAGAAGAGAAAAATAGAGAGGAGTAAAAGCATTACCTAAGTGGCCTTTTCTCTACACACACTCCTACTCCCTCTGTCCATTCGTTGCACCATCTTCACAACCCCAACCAGCAACATGATTAACTAATTTTGAGGGAGAAGCAACTACAGGACATCTTGTAGGAAATCCTATAGCAGCCCATCCCACAAAATGCCAATCAACAGCTACAGGTATTCACTAGGATGATCTAGGACCTCAACAACAGTAGCAGCATTAGATCTTTATTCGTAGATACCTGCAAAATCTAAGAAACCATTAGCAGACAACAAGAGGAGGAAGAAGAATGACATGCAACAAATAAACAACACAACACCTATGATCTTCGACAACTACAAC
Organism: Pinus taeda; assembly: GCA_000404065.3. Taxonomy (NCBI): domain Eukaryota; kingdom Viridiplantae; phylum Streptophyta; class Pinopsida; order Pinales; family Pinaceae; genus Pinus; species Pinus taeda. Next base: position 17,350 of record APFE030739136.1, on the reverse strand, counting down.
ATGGTATCGAAACCACAAGTAAGTATCCTGCTCACTCACTCATATGAATCATTTAATCAAAATTTATAAGGGTTATGAGATAGTTGGTTTATAAGTGAAAAGGTGGCTAGTTAACTTGACCACCTTTGTTCAGTTAGCACATGAAAAACCGAGTGTCCTCTCACATGTGGCTGCAATCAACTCAAAGACAGAGGAGGAGTAGGAAAAGAAGTGGTTAAACTATGGATCTACAAGGTGGAAGCTGATTACGAGGAGTGGGAAATGATGGGGTGGTGGTGGGGACCAACTGTCCAAAAATGGAAATGTACCTCTGCTGCTAGCACAGGACCTCACCCTAAAACACCATAAAGGGAAATAAAACATCGTTCGCATGCATTAGAGCATTCCACCTCCTCAAAAATCCCTCATTCAAGTTGCTCTCATAACTCTGGCCATCCACCAGAAGCAAGGATCTGTTGTTTTGCATAGGATACAGTCTACAGGATTAGTTTACAAGATACACAGAGGCAGTCTACAAGATAGGCATAGAATAGTTTAAGAAGGGATATCATGGGAATTGTCCATTGCCACCATTCTAAAGAGGTAGGCTCTAAAATTCCATCCCCACTCACAATAAAATGAACCAAGAATACTCTAAAATATAGTGAATTTAGCAACTATGACAGGTGAATTCCATAAACAATCAACTATGTTTTGCTCCTGCATTTAAAAAAAAAATTGTGTCAACCCTCTCATTTTTTCCTCAAGCTTCACAAGCAAGATGTCAGGAGGGTTTTATAGGATAGATGCCACAGACATTATGAGGATACAACAACAACCCCGGGTACTTGAAATCTTTACAAGACACAACTAGATGGGGTTTTTAGAAAACTTCATAGGGTATGATGATGAGGTGGCTCAAGAATTTTCTCATTCCCTCACTCCACACATCAAAATCCATGCCACTATCTTAGTTAGAGGCCTCACTATAGTTCTCAACCCATAGCTCATTAGTAGGGTCACCACACTTCCCCTAGGAATTCCATGGACAAAAGAAGACAAAGGAGACAGTCAGGTGGCAAAAAGGAAATTCTTTTTAGAAGGTGAAGAACCCACTTAGGACAAAAATGGAGTAAGGAGGGACAATCTGCCATACCCATGGAGTGAGGTAGGCTACCAACTCATCAAGTATATCTCATGTGAGGGTAGATATAGTTTTGTTTATGGATATCATTTCAGGATCATTGAAGAATTAATATTTGGGGTAGAAACACCAGTTCACCAAAGACTCAACATACCCTATTTCTTGATGCAATCACTCATAGACTCCAACAACAAAGTGAAGGAAGGGAATTCCCAACAATTGGCTCATCATAGGTTGATTAGGATCCTCATTGAGGATTCCCTCCAAAACCTTAGAATCCCTATAACATGGTTAGTCTTCAAAGGCTTACTAGCAGAGGATGACATCAAAACCCTCATTTATGATGATAGTCCTTCTGTCAGTGAGGAGGAGGCAAAACATGAAGAGGAAGATACAGAGCTAGATAAGGATGAGATGGATGAAGAAGAAGCTGAAACAAAGGAACATGATGAAGCAGAAGAAGAAGAAGGAGAATCGAAGGAGGATGATGGTGAAACAGAGGAGGAAACTAAGGAATAAACTGATGGAGATAAGGAAGAACCACTAGAGGAAGAATAAAGGAAAAACAGAGAGGAGAAAGGCATTGAAACAAAGGGGAAAGAACAAAATTAGGAGTCACCTAGAATATCCACAGAGGCCACTGAGAGAGAGGCAAAAACTTCCCTCACTACTCTCAGCACCCCAGTCAACCAAAAAGGAAAAAGAAGAAGGTAAACACCCCTATATTTCATAATAAGAAAGAGCACAAGATCAAACAAGGAAAGCCACAAATATCAACAAAAATTCCTATTTAGATTGAATATTCCCCTATTCAAAGAGACAAAATGCCTTCCCCTGAGTCACCAATCACATATTTAAGGAGGCCTAATACTAAATCAACTTCCTCAAAGGGTAAGGCAATCCTACTGGATCCACAACAAAACATACAGGAAGCAAAAAAATGATACTCTGTTGAAACTATAGGAATCATAGAAATTGGAAATCAAGGTAGAGGAGCAACAAGAAACAAAAGAAGAAGACTTAGAGAAAAAGGAACCAAGCCCCCAACTTAACTTGGACTCCTATTACTGGTTTATTGAAGGTGGTAGGGTAATACCTCAAAAATCTCCATCCCATTATTTTTCGAACTTGAGAAGGAGAGGGCCAGAACCCACCGATGGATGCTATTCGCTAAGTGAAAAGGGGTGGAATACATTGGGCACATGGAATAGAAAATCAAAGAAATGGGCAAAGAGCTAAGTGGCTTAAGGGACAGAGAAGTAATCATGAGAAGCCAACTTGAGAGAGAAAATGCATGGCTAAGGGCACAACTGTAAGAAAGAGAGAACCAACTAGCATGTATGGCTAGCCTCTCCTTGGAGGCCATCCAATGTAGGATGCTAGCTAAATCCTATGCTCTTTTCCTCAAAGAACAATGGATGTAGTTTCAGATTACGACATTAGCACAGAGGGGAACCATGCAATTTCAGGACTACAGGAAGTTTATTGATCTTTGTGATCAAAGTACACTAGAGGATAGGGCCAAAATGGCTATATTTTATTTGCACAACATGGCCCTCATAGAAATGAATGTTTGGGACCCTAATGCCAAGCTAGGAGATCTACAATTAATGGCTTTAGCATCATTGATGAACCATGAAGAGTCAAGAGCTGCAGAGATGAAAAGAATATTGGCCAAAGAGAAAAATGAACCTCTTTTCATTAGGGTTGAACAACCAAATCCCATGGCCGTAATCAACACCATTAATTTGATTACAAATGATCCTCAGCTGGCACCTAGATATCTTGCTTCCCAAGAGCAAGAATTTCACATTTTGAGGATATGTTTAGGTTTCTAGGAGATGATAGTATACATGCCTACCTAAGGAGATGGAACACATTGCCACGCATCTTGAAGATCAGAGAATATCACTCCCTTCAAAGGTTGAGAGAGGCACTCAACAAGACATCTATGTATAAGCAATCAATGCAAAGGTTGAAGGTCAATTGGATAGGCCTAAAACTTAGTCCACCACTACTCCTAGGGATGCTAGAAGGGAGAAAAGAAGAAGAAGAAAAGAGGTAGCGGAAGAGGTAGAAAATAAAGTAGGCTTCTATGAACAAGAAGAAGAGACCATAACAGAGGCATGGGATGTTAGAGAGGCTACCAGAGCAATGAAGGACATGGACATTGACTAAGTTGCTCAGAGGATGAGCAACACTTTCAGTAGGGGGTTGATGATGATCCTCATCATTGGGTAATTATATGGGCCTTAGTTCACCTCCTAGCTTAGTCAAACCAACTATTCTCACAACTTATTGCATACTTTTGATTATATTTTGTTTATGAGATGAGTTAGAGTTGGATATTTTGCTTTGTGGTCTAATGAGCATTTAATGCAGGATTAAAGGATAAATGCAAGGAATTTTGGCAAATACCTTGGTAAAAACTCGAATAGGACAAGGGAGAGGAATTATAGGAGGTAAATCCTTCTCATTTACTACCCCTCCATTCGAATATTCCTCCATCAGCTCGGAGTGCAAACAACCAAATCATGAGGACTAGAAGGTAGCCGAGTAAGTGAAAGACAAAGCACCAGTTTACCTCGAGTTTGGGAGCTGAGCGTCCCTAATTTTAAGGAAGTCATTGGAGACTTTAGATGTATAAGTAGAGAGGCCTAGGATCTCAGTAGGACTCAATTTTTTTATTGTAAAACTCTACTCTATTTTTGAGCTGCAAGACTTGCGACAGTTTTTGATGTAATCCATTGTTTTGATAATAAGGATGAGTTTTGTTTTGATCCAACACTGAGTTAACTTAGAGGGCTAAAGCTCTTGGGTTAGGGCCCAACCTTAGCAACCAAGGCTCCTCTTTATTGTAAATGTATGTTACCATAGATTCAAAGTTTAATTGTTCATTTGCTTAGTAGTTGCATTTCCATTACAACAGTGTATATTAGATTGGTTATATGTTAGTTTTCTTCCATTTTTTCCTTCTTTCAATTAGTATGTTAGCGAGGAGAAAAAGGATCATCATAAGGTTGTCAGCATGTTTCTCAGCCTCACTTCCTCCCTCTCGGACCATGACTTGAGGAAGAGAGCCCCAAGAACACAGATTTCTAGTTCTTGCATGAGATTTGGCGTTTGTTGTCTTGATTCAACATTTGGTTCATTTCATTGTCATATTTTTCCATTACTCCATTTCTGCAATAAGATCTCACTCATGCTTTCATTCCCTTTAGCACTCTCTTCATGCATAATATAGGCAATTGATTCATGCTTTTCTAGTTTATGAAAATGTATGTTGTTGCATAGTTCTTGGAAAACACATATGTTTTAAGCACAACATGTACTTCAATAGGAGACCCAAAATTCATCACTAGCAACCACCTTCCACTTTACCCACCCTAGCCATCTCTTGTTCCACCATCACGCTCACTAGTTTTTTTTTGTCTTTTTTCATTAAAATTCCCCTAGATACATTGACTGAATCTAGCTATCTATGATCTTGGATATTGACTCCTGAGTGTTCCTAGACCTTCTAACACCCCATCCGACTCATCAAACAATTTTTTCCAAGCTTCCAAACACCTCCAACACCTCATAATTTATCCTGTAGGTTTCATGTAATTCCTACAAGATCATCCTGTAGGTTTTCCTGAAACAACCCGTTTTGAGGTCGAATTGATGGGGAACCTCTAGGAAGTCACAAAAAACCTCCTAGGACCCTTCCACACCATTCAACCACTCCATAAGCCTTTTAGCCATCCTCAGTCACTTTCCATCCACCTATCACATCCACAAGAACAATTAATTTGCATACTTGATTTTGCCTAAAAATACCAAAAAAGTGAAAACATATTTAGTTTAGTTTTCTTGCTCACGCATTAGTATGGTTTGATGTTCTTTACTTCTGTAGATTAGATAGCAACATTAGGTTAGTGATGATTTAGAAATTATTCTTAGCATAGTTGTTTAAATGGTTAATCATGATATGGTGTGATTTAGCATTTCATGTTGTTTTCTTCATTACTGCAGTAGTGTAGTTCTCTTAGAATAGATTCTATCTTCTTCCATCAAGGAATCAAGCTTCTTCTAACTCTATATAAGTCTAGCTTGGAACCCTTGGGGTCTCTCGCTAGATGAATGGTGACAACAGGCAGGACCTTCACTTTTGCTTGTGCATATAGCATTGTCACCTCCAAGTTTGTACGAACCCCGGGTTGATAAGTAAAGATGGTAGCCCAGGAGTTGCAGCATCCTTGCTGCAATACTGGTGCTCATCAAGGGGTTTTGTTAACATATGGTGGATAAGTCCTACAGACCATTAACATTAATGTAATTTTATCCAAATCGTATCGTATCACAAGGTTTTGGTAGGGAAGTTGGGACTTCTTCAAAATGTCTTCACAACTCCTAGAGTCTTTTGATATCCCAGGTGACTTGAATATGACTTGATATTAAATTCCCTCAAGGTAATATTTTTGAGCTCACTATTGTCTGACACATAGATCATGTCCCTAAATATCACCAAACCATCTATTGTGAGATGATAATCCACACCTTGATCATCTGTACCCTGTTGTTATAACATGTTCTTAAGCTACTAGTAACTATCTTCCTACTGTTCTAACTGTAAGATCTGTCCTGTAAATTTGTCCTATATGAACTCATAGTTGCTATGTGATTTTCTTGCACCCTTTTTCTAAAATATTATGCAACCATGTTCTCCTTACCCTTGATGTACCTAATCTCAAAGTCAAACTCACTAATCGTGGCCAACTATCTAGCTTGCATAACATTCAAATCAAGTTCATCAAACAAGTATCTGAGCCCACGTTGATCACTCATCAACACAAACCTCCTACCAAAAATATAATGCCTCCACATATTTAATGCATGAATGACCGAAGCCAATTCAAGATCATGAGTCACATAGTTTTGCTCATTCTCGTTCAATTTCATTGACTTGTAGCACAACATATGTCCTTCCTACATCAGGAATCCACCAAGTCCTCTCTTGTAAGTACATGTACACACCACGAACTCTTTATCTGGATCTACAATATTTAGAAACAGAGCATTTGTAAGCAAGTTCTTCAACTTCTCAAAACTCCATATCAGGGCTAGACTCCATGTCACTACCCAGAACTTGATGAAACTTTCCAAAAATTAAATGACATAAAGACAAAGCCTCTAACACAAAACTTGATCAAGGACTTGACCTAGCCAAGCTTAACCATGACAAATATATCATCAAACACATTGTGAACATGTAATCTATAGGTCATGAATGCATATTTGAACATAGGGATCCCATACTTATCTGAAAATCATAAAAAGGCCTTATGCCCTATTACAATAGCTACAACAACATCTATTAGGTCATGCATTCACTAACCATTCATTTACTAATCAAAACATGATGAGAGCCATAACTAAAGTCTCTCATAAAACCATGCTTATAACCAACATATAACCATAATAATAACAATGATAGAATAGTCATCATAGCCACATAATAGCAAGTATAAATACTCATGAAATATAAGAGGAAAATAGCTCCTATTAACATATGAAAAATCCAATCAAGTCAGGTACTTTCACGTACCACCCGACCATAGATTGGGCTGAGCCAAATATTTATTTCAACCAAACACCGTTGTTCCATATTCCAAGCATGAATGTGGGACTCACAAAAAAACAACTAGGGCTTCCTTAGGATTTACCGTGTATCTTGTCATTACCATTCAAGGGATTTTTGGGTCTAGAACTCTTACCTATACAACCAATATTTACCACAATCTTTCCATTACCAGTCAAGGAATTCCTAGGCCCAAATAAAGAAACATACACTACTGATCTTTACTGCAATCCCGCAAAAATTGGTCAGTGGATCACTAGGCCCTAAACAAGAATGAATACCTCCAGATTTCTTCACCAATTCCTTGAGGAAGTTTCTTGTCTCCACCCTCATGATTTACAGTGTATCCCACCATCATTGGTTAAGGGACTCCTAGGCCCTTGGGAATTTTTCTAAGAGCACCTCACCCAGTTCCAAAACTATCTAGCAATCTATCTCAACCAAATCAAAGAACCCCTTCACAAAATGGCTATCTGGAAATGGAAAGGCATGCCTGAAACCATTGTGACACCTAGAAAAAACCATGCCAATTATAGCAAGAGAACCAATACACACATGCATGTACCATGCATGATAACAATAGAAAAGAAATCAAACATGCAACTCAGTACATGCAAGTAATCCCCTTGTAGCTGCTTGATCCAACTCTTCCTTGCTTGAGCTTGGCTTCCCTTTGATTTATTGTCCGTCATTTTCCTTCCTTTCTTCAATGTTATAATGCTCCAAGAATACTCTAAGTTTGGAAGAGTATGAGATAGAGAATAGAGAGAGAGCTCCAAAACTAAATTGAAAAAATCCATGACATGATCTTCATAAGCCTTTTTATCATCGAGGCCTATATTTCCTTCAATTTCCTCCTCACATGAAATTTATGACTTTCACCTTCCATTTCTCCTATTTTCCCTTATTTTCATAAATAAAATGCAAATTAATGTCTCTTTGCATTTTCAATGTCTTTACCAATTTCCTTAGACATAATAAATAAAATCAACATGCACTAGGATGTTTTGCCCAACATTCAGCTTGGAATAAGTGTCCCATGACCTTGGTGTTATTTTTGCCTTTAGTAACTTTATTACATGAACTTTTAACCTGGGGTTGTTATAGACCAATATCCTTTAGGAGAACACTGTCCTTGGTGTTCAATGACACCCACAACCAACAAGACAGTTGAAAACAAAAACATACTTCCCATGGAGCTTTATAACTTAGCTCGACGCAGTATTTACAATGAACAAACTATTGAAAAGAAAACCATCATGACAAACATGAAAACATATGAACCATACCACTTATTGGAGCTTTATAACACGACTCATTGCAGTATTTATAATAATAAACCATACATAAATATGTACATATACCAAAATTCGTTTGCCTTAACTGGTAAACAATGAAGGATACATAGCCCATATTAGCAATAACAGAATCTAGTGGCTCAAACCTCTACCCCCAAAAAAATACCAGGATTCACCTCCTTCCCAAGAAGTCCAGAATCCAATGTCAAAGTCAAATCTCCATCCAATGTCGAGTGCAATGATTCTTACTCTACTTGTCTTGTTAGTGAACAGTTACTGACATGATTGAGGAGAGGTGTATATTAAGCAGTTAGAAGGATTTGAGACCTTCAACAGAGAGTTTCATGTGTGTAGACTCAAGTGAGTGTTGTATGGATTGAAATAAGCACCTCATGCTTGGTACACCAGGCTTGATAGTTATTTCATTAGGTTGGGCTTCACCAAAATTGAAGTAGATGTGAACATTTACCATATTGTAGTTGAAGGTAAATTGTTGATTATTGAATCATATGTCAATGATTTGATTCTGACAAGTGATGAGAAGTTGATCATGTCTTGCAAAGAGAGTTTGAGGTGAAGGACTTGGGGCTCATGCATTACTTTCTTGGTATGGAAGTATGGAAAGGAGACGAGGAACTATTTATCTCTCAGGGAAAGTATGCCAACAAGATATTGAACAAGTTCCACATGGAGAGCAATAAACCCACGGAGACTCCTCTAGCTGGTAACTGGAGGAAGGAGGATGTTACTTCAGGTTAAGTAGTGGAGGATACTATTTATAGGCAGCTTGTGGGTTCACTCATGTTTTTGGTGACAACATGACCAAACATGTGTTATGCAGTTAACCAGCTTAGTCAAGCCATGGTTAAGCCAACCAAACTCTATTGGAAGGCATCTAAACATGTGTTGAGATACCTTAGAGGCACCACTCATTTTGGTCTTTGGTACAAACAGATAGAAGGAGTGAAGCTCCAAGGCTTCAGAAATGCATATTGTGTAGGAAGTCCATCCGAAAGGAAGAGCACATCAAGGGAAATTTCCAATATTGGGTCAGCAATAGTTTCTTGGTACAACATGAATAAGAGATCAATTGCACGTAGTTCAGTAGAAGCAGAGTACTTGGATACTAGTCAAGCAACTTGTGAGGCTATATGAATGAGGAAGACTATTATTGGTTTGTTTGGTCAACAGATGGATCCAACAGTGATTTACTGTGACAATACGATTTGTACCAAACTCTCTTAGAATCTTGTTTTTCATGCTTGGCCCAAGCATATTGACATCCGATATCACCATCTATGAGTTTGTGTGCATAGGAGAATGATGTTGCTAGAGTACATTCCTACAAAGGAGTAGGATGCAGATATATTGACAAAAGCATTATCAAGATGAAAATATGAGTTCCACAGAGGCAAGATTAGGGTAGAAGATAATCCCTAATTCTTGCTGAGAGGGAGTGTTAAAAATAGCAACAAGAAAATCCTAATTTAATTTGTCCTTGAATTAAATTGTAATTCTAGTCTCATAGCAACCTGTAGCAGTTAACTAAGTTAAGTTGACTTAGTTGGATCAATAAGTTCGAGTTGGAAGTATATATAGAGTCATGTAGAGTGTTCCCTAAATTCTAGGAGCCCAGGTTGAGTTCTTATTGAGTTGTAATTATTTAATTTAATTTAACTAAGTTAAATTCAGTTAAACTAGTTCTAATTGTTGGAGGAACTAGGGCGAGGTCAAGTGAATTAAATTGGATTTAATTCGCATGCATTGATCAATCACATAACTGATAATTAACTCAAAATAGCTCATGCGTGTCAGTTCAGATGAAGACCCAGTTGAGATTATGGTTCAGGGATAATGTACTATCAGTTGTAAAATCATCTAAATTAAACAGGTGATGCATGCAATCATAGGAAGGCAAATGGATGGATTACACGATTATGAGTGAGTAATTTCCTAATTAAATATGGGTTTATTCCCTAGGAAACTGCACAATGAAGTAGGAGCTTGGCAGGCAGCATATATGGCTAAGTATTTCCTTGAGCTGGTTTGTGAAGCTGTGAGTGAGATTGTATTTGTGGAGAGATTTTTTGGGTTGAACAAGCATTGTATTTTCTTCTCATATATTCTAGTTAATGCAATATACAGATAGTGAGGAATTTAGTTGAGCCTTTTCTATGATAAATTATTATGTTATGTGTAATTGGAATGCTTCCTTTTTTGCTTCATGATTTCATTGATCAATTTTTACTTCAACTAATGAGTAGAGTAGATTCAATCAATTGTTTTGGCATATCACAATCTACAGTTTGAACCTATAATAAAAAAATCTATAACTTTATATAAAAATCCTCTAGATTGATAGTTGTAGATAAAGATGAGGGAGTCAAATTTTTATGAGTATTATATCCATTACCTTTCAAGTTTCTTATACCACCCCATCCTCTTCACCCAATTGCAAAGTGCAATTCTCTAAATAAAGTTTATCAAAAGGGTGGTAAAAGAGGCTTGAAAGCACATATGTGTGAGAAGCACAAGTAAACCTGTCGGGGTACTGAAAAGGCTTGCTGGCAATGTGGCTATGCTTGTGTGGTACTAATACAACTTCGTTGGGGCTATGGATGCTCGCTAATAGTGAAGGGATGTCGGGTAAGGGAGATTATTTATATTGATGGATATATACTTTCTTTAAAAATTTCGTATCTATACCTCTTCTGTCACTTATAGAAGGTAAATTTAAAATTAATCATTTTCCCAAAAACTTGGATTCATTGTTTTAGACATAGTTTGTCCAAGTACTTATCTTTTAAGAACTTATATTGCTTGATCAATTAATGTGGGACTAGTGGGAAATATTCAATCATTTAAAGGCTTGATAGAATTCATCATTTCAACCTTTTGGTAAATTTAAACTTATTATGTTTTTAACCAAACATAATTGCTTCTTCCTTGTGAGTTGTCAATGTTGTGGCCACAACCCCCCATATATTTTTGCACAAAATTATGGGGACCCTTCTTTTATTTTGGAAAACTCCCTTCTTTATGAGCATTTGGGTCATTTATGTGTTCTTTGGTCTTTCTTGCTTGACTTTGGGACTTTTGTATGGGTTTTGGCTGTTGTGATTATCATCATGCTTGCTTGATGGTTACATCTTGCGTTTATGATGACACCCACTTAATGGCATCTCCTCTACATGGCTTGACACAACACCTTATATTTTTCGTGTGGCTATACATTTTGACATCTCACTTACATCGTTTGATATGTACTTGCCTCAAGAAAATAAGTTACTAATAATAACATTATAGTAAATTATTTATAATTAATTTAGTTTTTACATTTATATATATATAAATTTAATCCCAAATGTGATTAATAAAATTACAGAATATTGAGAACACACGATTATAAATGAACTTAAGGGTGAGAAACAAATAAAATATACAATTAGCAACACATCACAATTTTTTTATATATCTTTTTAAATATATTTAATAATACAAACCCACTTCTTTTTTATATAACACATATTATATATAGTATTTTCTTAAGCCTATAATTAACTTTTTTTAAATATTTAAAGATATATATATTTGTGTACATTATAATTACCCAACAACCAAAAAGAAAACTTATGTAACTAATTACCAACTCTTGTACATATTAACGTATTGTAGACTTCACATGTAACATTAGGATGCCACATGTAACATTAGTGTTCATAAAGTTTAGTTGCATATGAACAACGTTTTGCGTTTGAAAGAGACTTGCTTTGCACTATTGTAATCATCTTCCTCATAGATATGTAACAACTCAGTGTTGCAGATCTGTAATGAAGCTTTGACTTTATTAAAGCTATTTGGAATCACTTTAATAACCTTTTATTAAAGCAGATTCACTTGTATAGTTGATTTGAACTCCTGTAAGTTTAAAACTATTTTGGGCTTAGCGTTGAACATCAACTTTGGGTTCAATTTATTATACAAATAATCATTCTCCCTTGGTTAGCGTTGAACATCAACTTTGGGTTCAATTTATTATACAAATAATCATTCTCCCTTGGTTAGCTCATTTTCTCTTGGATTGTGTTTAGTCTTTTTGAGTCTAAGATGGGATAAATTCCATTTTTTTGCATCTTAGCATAGATCTGCATTTGCATTTTTAGTTTTGCATCAAGTCATCTTTTAAAGAGAAAAATTCACTACACCTTAGTCTAATCATCCTTTTAAATTGATCAAACCTTTTATTGGTCTAAAACTCTTATATCATTAAACAATCAATCTAAAGGAATTGTACATTATTCTATGTTTTGTATATATGAATTTCTTTTTCTTATTTAAGATTATTTAACTTAGATTTCTTTTCTAATTAATTTTAATCTGTAACACATAGGTTCATATAATACATCTAGGCTAGATTGATGCTTAGATTAGGATAGCTTAAAATTAACTATGGCTTGGCTGAACCATCAATTTAGCTTAAGGGTTGCTTTCTTGTTTGTGCACAACAATAGAGTAACACCGATATATATCTTCTTTTTTGGTAAGTATTAGAATATCATAAATCGGCTAGGAGAGAGGAGGTAATTGGAGTCAATCAAAATAGTCAAAACTGCCAAATAAAATGGATAAGGGTTTAGTTGGGGCTCTGACCGGGTGGTCTCCCCTGATGTTGATGGAGGAAATGTTTTCCCATCAATGTGCTCATAGCATGCTCATGGAAATAAATGGACACTATTGGGTACCATTGTCCCACAATGGCCCTGCTCCTGAAGTGTTTTACTATAATATCACCACCTGTTCTAATTCCTTTTACTGTAGTTACTAACATTCTCTGGAAACCAATTCCAACCACCCAAACTGGTTATTTTCATGCTTTCATGTACAAAGCACATAATTTCCATTAGATTCAAAATAAATTGAAATAAATTCACATCGTAACTCATTGGTGGCCTGTCAATAGGGTACCCATAAGACTCTATTTACTCCCAATCATAACAAGTCAAACTAGTTTTTTGATCAAATCATCATGTATAAGCATATCACATTTAGTTAGTTCAAAACATAACCATCATAAATGAAAATCATAAATCACATGCATAGTTAAAACTAAACTAAAATACTAATACTTATCCTTTAAATGGTTCCTTTCCTTCTGCCTTTGCTCGTTATCCTTTTCGTACAAACATTGGATTATTTTCCACATATGGAAAACACCTAATACATATTTTCTCTTCGATCACGTACACATACACATAGTGTACACCACACACATACAACCACATATGACATACAACACCGTGTAATACATGCACCTACACCTAGCATACAAGACATACACCTACACACGACATACAACGCAACACATACAACTATACATGTTGTGTAACACAATACATATACGCACACAGAGTACAACACAATGAATACACATGTCACGATACCATGACTACACAATGCACATATAGAGTACCACATGTGCACAACACAACATGTACGACATGCACACAACACCACATGTACACATCACAACATGTACGACATACACAGAATATCACAGGTACAACATATAGTATACGCAGAAAATTTACACGTATTGATACATCATATGAGGAATCCGTGGTTGAAGTAATATTGGAAGATAAACAACAAAAACACGTGCCACAACATGTACCAGATACCAATCAGGCTCCATTAGGTGGTGAATTAAAGAAAGATACAACGTTAGTTAAAACTTCACCATATCACCACCCACATCAGCCTGCAAGAAAACAACCAACACGATGGAAACAAATTATCCACAAGGACAACAACCCCCACATGAAAGATAGAGAGGGGCAATGATCCACCCACAACACATCAACATAGAAGAGCTGCCAGGGTCAACTTCCATCTCAAGTGAGTGAGGCACTAGCTAGATTGAGGTTTCACCTTTCTCTTGGATGGCTAGATGCGCATGCATGGTACTAATGGACTACTCTTTTGAGTAGATCTTATTATTTGTGTTCTTCTTATGTTTCAGGGACGAGACATGTTTAAGGGGGGTAGAATGTAGTACACCTAGGGGGCATAGTATGGGGTACAGAGGGAGGTACCCAAGGGAATAATGTAATAATGGGATGGGCCATAGTTAATAAATAAAGTGGTTAACCCTCATCATGTAAGGGACCACAAGTAGTTAGAAATAATGTGATAAGCCCATGGTATTAGATGTATGGTATTGAGGGAACCATGATATTGTATGTATGAGGCTTATATAGAGGCTAGAGACTCCCCATCGATAGATGTCAAGGATTATTGTATTGACAAGCATATAGCTTGTGGAGTGTTCTACTTCCTTAAGGAGTGATTATATAGTGTTGCTTTACCTGAAGGGTTTTTTTTAATAAAGATCTGAAGTTCTTATATTATATTGTGTTATTTCTTGGGCATATTCAATATTTTTATTATATTTGAAGATCATATATATTACAAGTGGTATTAGAAAACTTTCTTGAGCAAAGTGGAGATATTTTTTTTTTTTTTTTTTTTTATTTTATTGGAATTTTTTGGGGCGGCGAGTTTGCGAATCAGATCTGTAAGTTTTGGCACAAAATTTGTAGAATCTAATTGCAGATCTGGATTCTTTGTAAAAAAATACCCAATTTCAAAAAAAAATCCTCCTAATCGGAGTCAAAAGGAGGGAGATATCATTTATTTAAAATTCATGGACGATGGATCTTTAGTTAATTTTCACTGTTTTTGGGGGGAATTTTGAGAAAAAATTTGCATATTTGAGATTCTCTTCAGAAATTACCCAATTTCAAAAAACAAATTGACAAAATCAGAGTCTGGATGAGGGAGAAATTGTTGATTTATAAAACATCAGTGTTGCAGAAATCTTTTAATGAAAAATTGTGGACAGTGGATCTCCAGTTAATTTTTGTTGTTTTTGTGGGGAATTTTGAGAAACAAATTGCAGATCAAAGATCCTCTTGAAAAATTACCCAGTTAAAAAAAATAAAATCAGTCGAATCGGAGTACGGATGAAGGAGATATCGCTGATTTAAAATCAGCTATTTTTCAAAAATGTTTTGTGACAACAGGACAATTGCAGTGCAAAACTGAAATGCTAGTGCCTAGATCAGGATTTCTATCACATGGGTAGATGCAGAATCGTCATTTCATTTCCGAAAATAGGTCATAATAAATATTTTGAGAAATATTGACCAAATTGTGGCCATTTTAAATTTTCACCAAGTAAGTGATTTTTTTTTCAAAACCCTCTTCATTGCTTCTAGAAATATGTTTTCACGAAAAAATGATGGGCCGACTATTGAAAAATTTATATGAGAAAAGAAGGTTGATTTCCAAGGGTATTGGAAGGAGAAAATAGGGTCTTATTTGAAAGATGAGGCTGCTATATGGTGGAAATCACTTGACAGTGAGATTTTGAAGTTATGTCATGCTGAGAAAATTGAAAAACTATTTTTGGACAAATGGTCTCATACTGGAAAAAGGAAACCAAAAAACCTAGCAAAGATTTTATTTTTATAGGAAAGAAGGAAACCAAGAAACCTAAAGGGTTATTTTCTGCTGGTATCTCCTTATTACAGGTTCATGGATTGATTCAGAAGGAGAAGATCATTGTGTCTATAAATCATAGTTGCAAGCATAATTTTATCAATGTTAATTTGGCAAAAGAATTGCAAGTTCCAACAAAACACATTGAAAACATGCAGGTTGATAATGATGATGCTTAAGTTTAGAAAGATTTGAAGCTTTCTATGGATAAGTATATGTTGCATTGTGATTTTTATACTTCAGATATGGATAACATGGATGTTGTTTTGGGATATCCTTGGATGGAATCTGTGGGTATTGTCAATATTAATGTGCAGAAGAAATTCATGAAGCTCTAGTATAAAAAGAAGAAAATTACATTGTAGGATATTTCCATTAAGACCCAAGTAGAGACTATAGAGGCAGAAGCACAAAGCTCTAATGACACTGACATATCAGATGATCAGCCTTTGATGGTCGACAACCAAACACAAACATCAAACTAGGTACCAGAAAAACAGGTAGAGTCCAAGCAAGCTGAAGCAAAAAATGTTACAAGTACTAATACATTAGATGAGAAATCTGTGGTTGAAGTAATATTGGAAGATAAGCAACAATAGGAGGCGCCACAACATGTACCAGATACAAATCAGGCTCTATTAGGTGGTGAATTAAAGAAAGATACATCGTTGGTTAAAACTTCAGCATATCACCACCCACATCACCCCGCAAGAAAACAACCAACACGATGGAAAAAAATTAGCCACAAGGACAACAACCTTCACACGAAATATAGAGGGGCGACGATCCACCCACAACACATCAACACAGAAGAGCCGCCAAGGTAAGCGAGCGAGGCACCAGCTAGATTGAGGGTTCACCTTTCCCTTGGATGACTAGATGCACATGCATGGTACTAATGGACTACTCTTTTGAGTAGATCTTATTATTTGTGTTCTTCTTATGTTTCGAGGATGCAACATGTTTAAGGGGGGTGGAATGTAGTATACCTGTAGGTTTTAACCTGTATAGAAATTACCTGCATACGAATTCTAAAACACAGAAAATAAACAATGCGAGAGGATAACACATAAAACACATACACATAGGGATTTCCCCTGGATCCCAAAACTAGAACTACCAGCTTGATTTTTCATTCTGTTCCTTTCAATGTTGCAATACATATTTATACATGCCGAAGCATCCAATACCATGGACCGAAAATCATCGCATCTAATACCATGGACCAAAAACCATCATGTCCAATACCATGGACTGAAAAACCAACGTGTTCAAAAAACATGTGCAAAAATCATGCACAAAACCATAGGTGGGTCTGACCAACCTAACATAGGGTCAAAAACCAAAATTTTCTGGGGCGCTGCCCTAGACCCCATAAAGTGGGGTTACTGGTGCCCTTCAAACCCCCTATTAACTACGTGGAAAGAATATAACACAACCCAACATTCTCCCACTTGTTGTTTTCTTTCCACAGG
>APFE030739132.1:67500-81289 GCA_000404065.3 Pinus taeda | reverse complement strand
CAGGGAAAAGAGCATACGCATGAGAAAAAATCCTTCCTTTCTGTTTCTGATTTGCCTAGATCGCACAGAGTCGCAGGGCAAAGAGCATACACAAAAATGAAAGGTATAGATCCGGTTAAAAAAAAGCTAAATAAACTAAAACCGAAATAAGCAGAGAGAAAATAATAGTAAACTACAAATAAAGATTGTATACCTCCAGATCTTAAAAATGACGTAGATAGGGCTACCGGAAACCTTTTCGCGTGAAACGAAAGGGGTTCCTCACTGGAATAGATGCTCCGAACACAACAGAGTAGTCCTCTCGGCCCGAAAGCAGTCAGAAACAGTAGATCTAGGAAACGACAACCGCATGCAGTTCTACCGGCTTCAGATTTTGATCACCAATGGACGCGGCCCTCAAATAGCTCTGATACCATGTAGGAATTTACAGGGTAAGTTCCTCAGACAGAACACCAAAATGACACCGCTCACAAACAGATCACAGATCAATACACCGATATTTTGACGTGGTTAAAACCCTCAGAGAGGGAAACAGTCCACGGCCTGCGCCAACGTGGCTACTACAGGCAATTTATTAATAAAAGAATGAAAATTTACATAAGCTTCTCTCATGCACGTTAACCTACAAATGACCCTCCATGCGCTTTAAATAGAATTCATGGACCAGTCGGGTGTCAAGCCATGGATCAAGTGTCGGTATACCGAGGAGAGAATGAACCGTCGGATCACTACATATCATGACCGTCGGATTGTAAGTTACAAAATGTACAACGGTAAAGAAACACACTTTACCTAACTCTATACCTAACTCTATACTAGACCAAGTTGAACTTAACTATTCCTATGTGTCGAAATATCCTAACAGAAAATAGTTGAATTACATGAAGGAAGAGAAGCAATTGCTTGCTGACGAATTGCAGGAAATGGAGAGGCAACTTCATATTGCAAATATGAACCTGAAAAGGATGCATGAGATGGAGTCATAGCTCTTTGTTTCCTAAGGAGCCTTAGGCAAGTATCAGCTTCAAGAAGGGGAAAGTCATTCCAGTTTGTCTTCAAATTTTTCTTAGAATTCTTGTATTGGTTCTTTTGAGAAACATACTAAAGGCATAATTCCAAGAGAATGTCGAAGATGGGCTATGAAGGAAAGTGCTTTGGAAAGCATGCACAAGGTATCATTGAACCAATAATGGTTGAGGAAAGGCCTAAGTATTTGGGTCTTGGCTATGGACAGTCTTATGGAGAGAGTTCCAAAGTTGCCATGAAGGGCATTGAAACCATTCCAAGAAGGAGTTTCATTGCAGGTCCTCTATCTCAAGAGTGTGAAGATTGTGTTCAGGAGGAATGAAATGGCTTGAAACATCAATTGCAGGGTGTAGGTGTTCAAAAGCACACCTTTGAACCAGAGAGTTGTGGAAACTCTAACAGCCTCGAAGAGATTGATGGGATTCTAAAGGGAGCCACTTCTTCATTTTCTTTACCTCCTTGTGAAGATAATAAAGGTGAAAGAGGAAAGTATAAATCCAATTCTAAACATAGTCCTTTTGATTTTCCAAAGCATGATAAATTTCCACATAGATATGGGAAAAGAATTGCATGTTCCTTTTGTGGTTTGGATAACCATCATGTTTCTAGATGTTGGAAGAGAATGGCCACATATAGGAAACTTTTGAAGGAATGAAAGAAAGAAGTCAAAGGTCCATTCGACAAGGCAAATCATGTTGTCAAGAGAATGCACATTTGCTTCACTTGTAGCCATAAGCAATGACATCTTGCTAAAAGATGTTGGACTCTGAATCCAACAATGCTTCCACTAAAGCTCAGGGAGAATGTGGAAGGAGAAGATGGCAGAAATGGAAAGGAAGATTCCATGACTGATGTGTCTCAAAATGATTCACATATTGATGTTGATGTGTAGACAAAGGAAGGACCTTTGAATGGATTGGTAAGAAATGGTTAGAGTTCTTATCCAATTAAAGGTTGCATGTCTATTGATGCATCTGTTTGCATTTCTTTGTTAATGGAATGCAAGTTGCAGGATTTTACCAAGAAGGTGAATGGAGAAGTTGACTGGGAAGCTCACTTTGTCGCTGCAACATTATGTTTATTTCAGCTTTGAAAGTACAGTTTACTTAAGTGAAAGTTGAAAGGTGATGCATGAGCATGAGATGCATGAACACAAGGATGTTGATGTTTTCCTTGTTTTTAGAACATGTGTGTGTGATTGACTTGAAGGTTTGATTGCTTTGAAAGCATGTTTTGTGGGCTTGTTATCTAGTCCATCATTTGTATGTAGATGTAAGAAACGGAGGTGTTCACAATATATGAACATCTGTTTCTTTTGTTGAAGAAGGAGTTTAATCCATCTAGTTGTTGTCTGTATGCTTATTTTTGTTAACAGTGTTGTTGGCAGCTTGTCAAATAGGTACAAATAAAAGTTTTGTGGAGTAGATGTACTTCACATTTGTGAGCCACCTTGGATCAATGATCAAGGCAAAGAAGCTCAAACTACCTTCTATGACCAGTACAACAGAAGTTCTGAGGAAGGCAAGGAGGAAGACAACTCTTCTCAGGAAGACCAACCCATCCAAGAGAAGGGAAGTGGTCAAAAACTTTGGTTCAGAAGAACTATGCAAAGGCAAGTGTAGGGAGGTTGAAAGAAGAGGGTGAGTAACTCTCATTTACTGTTCAGATTAGTATATCAGTCTTTTGGAGACCAAAAGTTATTTCTCTAGGAAGGGATGATCGAAAAATGGATCCTGGATAAAACTCTAAGTCTAAAAGACTTCATGCAAGAGGTAAAAGGTGCCAAATAGCACAAATCCTTTGTAAATTAGAGGAAAATGAAAGTCACTGGTTGCTCTTAGAAATAATCTCATTGCAGATATCTCCTCGTTCTGAATCCAATGCAACTTGAATTGGTGAAAACGGACTCTGGATGAAGGAGTTATTGTAAAATGAAAATTGCCCAATGTCCTTAGAAATGGATGCAATTTCATTAAATTCTGAACTATATTGAAAATTTTGGTTTTAGTATAGGCTCACGGGCCAACCCATAGCTGACACATGGAAGGTCGAGATTGGGCCACATGGCCTTGCTTGATTGGGCTAAGATAAAATATTGCATCGCAGGTATTTATAAGGGAAGGACCTTGGGCCATCAGTTATTGTCACTTTATCGTGTCACACAGATTTAAGAGGACTTAACAAAGGCCAAGGCTGATGTGACATGCGACTGTGATCGCTGATATCGGCGGATCGCTGTTGGCGATCCCAAAAGGGAAGGACCCTAGACCAATGCAACTTGCGACTGTGATCGCCGATATCAGCAGATCACTGTTGGCAATTGTAAAGGAGTAGGACCCTAGGCCATGCGACTTGTGACTGCGATTGGAACCAGACCCGAAAGGGATTATAGTCAGGGTTGTAAAAATTTGAAGTCCGATAACAAAGTTTTTCGTTGGCATTTCTTTGTATTTTGTGTATTTCCATTATAAACCGAAATAAAAAGGAACCTATGGCCTACAACCTACAATACTTAAGGCGGACTCTATAGGGATAAAAAGCACAACTATGAAACTTTGAAGTTTGGAGCAGTGTTGTATGCGGATTTTCCTATCTTTTGTAGTGTTCTCTATGTAAAAGACAAAGAACGACGATTACTAAGGAATTTGAAGCTTTGATTGCCCTTCCGTGCGAAACAAATGGACACCATACCTTGTGACATTATTAATGATAAAAACGCAGACAGGGAAGCGAATGGATAGATAGAAAGGAATGGTGAGAGGGATGACTAGAGAGGCACGGTGAAAGGAAGGAATTTTGGGGAACCAAAGAGGCTTTGCTAACCATCCACAAGAGAGGGAAGCATTATTCTTGTTTGACTCAAGGAGTTAGAGCCATCTGAGAGGATGAATCCCATTGTTGTAGAGCCAGTGAAAGGGGGCTAAGAAAAATGATTATGATTCCAAAGAACCTAGGGAACATAGAGCCAAGGGATAGAGAGATGAGAGGCAACGAGCCTTAATCCTAAGAGGGATAGAGAGCCACAATCCCAGAGAGAAGTGGAAGGTGGAGCGAAAGAGGCCAAGAGACCCACAAAGTGCCTGAGAGCCAGAGAGTTAGGGCCAGTCTGAATTCGAGCATACTGTTATCTTCAACAGTTGAGGAAAAACATTTTGAGGGAGTCAGAGAAGCTAACAAATCAAAGGAGCTTAGAGCACTGACTGAATGAATTATTCCAATGAAGCCTAGAACTGTTTGCAGCTAAAGGATAGTGACGAGTAAGATGGTATTCTAAGCCCTTTGGTTCATTTGTAAACCATATGGAGTTGAGTCAAGGACTTGTAAAAAGAATTCAACAATAATCCCAAAGAGACTAATCGAGTTGATTAGAGCTCAAGAAGACGTAGCCCAAGATATCAAGGTGAACTCCATATTACATTTTTGTCTTATGTGTATTGTTTACTACTGCCTTATTCACTGCTTTATGCATTTATGTATATGTTCAAACATATTTAAATATCAGCATACACAACAGATTTTAAAGCACATAAACAACCAACAATAAACACAAGCATATGCCTATATTTTCAAGCATTTCTTAATTCTGCATTGGTTAATCAAATAGGCTTGGAAAAATACAAGCTTTGGAAGTGGGAGAGGTTCTTTTAAGCTAGACAAGAAGCCTAAGAGCCCCATTTTTAGATCAATTTACTTTCATCCCAAATAAAGGAACCTCCTATAGAGTGGACTACATCGTAACCTATTTTTCTTTAAATACCAACCATCTCTAACTTATTTCTCTCTTATTGTATTCCCCTTGCAAATCATTCTTATTTTACCTTTAAATTATTGTTCTCCTCTAGGTTGAGCTCTATCAACACCCACTTCCATTCACCTTACATCACATTCAATTTTGACTATTGTTTTCCCAAACCTATAAAAATCAAATTGATCAATAACTTCTTGATTTCTTCAGTCCACAATTTTTTTTTGTAAATATAGTTTATGTAACTTTATATATAAATGTTTTGTGCAGGTTTAATAATGTCTTATGTTTTGAATGGTCTTACCATCCATCATCAGGAAAACATATTATTTGGGAACTTGGAAGCTATCAAAGATTTCTTTCGAGATAACCTTCATCCATTGTGGATAACATGCCCTTTGGGCTCCAAAATTATGATGATGATTGTAAAGCTATATATAGAAGGCTCAAATATAATCTATCCCTTCATCCCAATATAGTCACAACTACGCATAAGTAGTATAATTAATCTTACATTGAAGAAACATATGTTCTTGAATTGTCAACAGGAGAGAGCTCATTTATGTCCTTCACACATCTCCCTAGCCCTTTTGGCACACACCTCCTTAAAAATAAACTATTAACCAACATTGAACCCTACACCTAGTGGACACACACCTCCTTCCTCTACAATACTCCTAGTCATATTCCCACTTAGGTCTCCTCTACCCCTTCCTCTTGTCTCCTCTCCATTTAATGCACATAAGGAATATTATTCACATTTAAATCACTACTTATGCAAGGTCATGGTGATTTAGTGATAGTCATATCTCTTAGACACTCATGCACCATGTGTGAAGAATCATTTTTCTATACAAGAAAAAGTTAGAGAAGATCTTATCAAAAACATTTAATAATATTTCAATGTAAATTCATCACAACCAACAATGAAAAATAGAATCTATCCTCCTAACCACCTTTGTTAGTATAATTCCTCGTTAAGAACAATATTATATTAATTGTTTAACCAAAGTGCTAAATAATAATGTCCAAAGGACCCTTACATATTTCAATCAAGGATACAACATCTTTCTTTCTCAGGTAAGGCTATAATCATGTTTTGCGGGGAAGCAAAGGAGAAAAGGGAGACTTGTCATAAACCTCCACATACAATATTATAACTATTATAATGCATTGAATAGTTAATATTTCTAATATGAAAAGAAAAAACCCTAATATCACAACCGCATAATAAAGGGTACATCCAAGTTTCCATGGAACCAGAGCTTTTCTGAGAGTGATGTGGTGAGGAGCATCATTTTCTGAAATTCCCATGACTCTCTCTCTCTAGAGATATTATAATGCATTTATATTCATAAAAAATCTAGAATGCTAAATTAGTTGTAGAATATATGACTACCTCCATATGTGTACATTAATCAAGATATAAATGTAATCCATAATACATTAATGATTAATCATTCAAGCATCAACCATCTGGAAACTATGTTCTATGGATTACAAGGAAATGCACAGATTTTTAAGCCATATAATAGAAATGGGAATATTAACATTTGGAATGAAATAGGCTATCTAGGATCTTCCAACAATAACTTGAAGAAATAGTTATGTTTACCACTATTATTCCATTTACACACCCAAATATTAACATCAAATGGTCCAAACCAATAGACCGAGCAAGTAGTTAAGAACCTCTCTACAAAAGAAGTGTTCACCAATTGTGAAAGCATAGTTTTTCCAAATGTTCCAGTTGTGTAGTAGTGCGACCATGCATGATCTACCACTCTTTGAAAAACAATGTTCCACCATTGCTTAGAACAAGATCCTCATCATTAGTTCAACCATTCATTCATTTTCTCTTGTCTAGCCTTTGCCGCCACCTCGATCCTCTAGGGCCTTCAGTCAAAACGACCCAATTTTGATGAAATTTCCTAATTCAACTCTTAAAATATGGAAGAAAAATATTAACATGTTTGATCAACGATTTTGGTTTCAATGAAGTGTACAATTTTTCCAAGGATAGGACAAATGAGTTCAACAATCAACACCACCAACAATGGGGTACATCCCATTGATACTGAAATCATAAGAGCTATTAAGTCTGATGACTTTTCAATGGGATATGAAATTATATTTCCTCCACATGAATTCCAATGAGATTGGAACCACTCCCAAACATCCTAAGACAATTAATGATAATGTTTATAGACTTTCAGCAGACAAAACAAATTTTGCATTTGGATGAGTTGTAACCATAACTTAAGCAAAACATTCTTGTCTTTTTATGTTTTTCCTTGTTCGAACGTCATATGTTATTCATGGTCCTTTTCCTTTTCTAACTCTTCCCTACATAGTATAAGTAGAAACTACCATTCCAAAATTGGTACATAACCATCTTAAGAAGTCCCAAAAATAGTCAGTTTAAAAAAATTAAATTTACATCACAACAATATTAAAATATTTATCAAAATTACACAATGGTGTGCATTAGCAGCAATGACTTCTCTAGGTTATTGTTTTACACACATGGAAAATCTTTAATCCTTCAATTACTATTCTGCCTTTAGCTTATAGGCTCCTTAATAGACAGCTTCTCGAGACATTAGGAGTACCTATCAGTTTTGAGCTTTAGTGACACCAAATCTTTATTTCAAGTTCGTATTCATTTTACAGGTTATCTTCATCATTCCACAATTCTCCAACGATTATCCCTGTCCTCCTAATCCTTTTAAGTTAATAAGCTTATCGTTGGGAGCTGAGGTTAAGCCTACAAAAGAGAACTCTTTGCTTGTGTCCATTCCATAGACTCGTCTAATGGGTGGATATTTTATGTTATTTCCTATGGCAGGGAGTCTAAAATTTTACCGGTATCCATTTGGAGCTTTGGAGTTATTCTACAAAAAACCTCATTACTCACTACTTTATTTGCGCCAAATTTTATATAGAAGTTAAACTAATGATATGGATCTGCAATATGTTTGTAAGATAACTTTTAGCTAGAATTTTCGCACATATTGTTTCAAATTTTCATTAATCTTTGTTAGGACTAGATTAATTTTCATTAATTTTGGCACATATTGTTATAAATTTTAATGTGTTTGTTGGAGGAACGCTTATCAAGAATTTATGCTACCATCGTGAGTAGTTCGGGAATTTATGTACCAAGCATTTTGATATATGAATAGCGTAATGCTGGAATTTTTTGTAGCAAAATATAAACAGAATCCTATATTTCAGCACGTCAAATTATTTATATGGTCATGTACATTATTGGGGGTTAGATGTTGAGTTTTATGTGCCCCATTCTCTCACCAAATATACGAAGGGACTGAGTGATCGAGTGGGTACACCATAGATGTTATAATAGAAAAGGTCATATAAATAAGACCTCTAGAGGTAAATTTCTAGAGCTCTAGTTGCAATAATAAGGACATTTGGAGTTTTCAAAGTTCAACTTCAAACAACAACTTTTCAACTGTTGAAAATATGATCTTAGACTCAAGAATCTTATTTTGTGAAGGTAAAGTGGGTAGGCCTTTTTCAATGTCAACTAAATCACTAAATGTTGAAGATGTTTATCCAAGTGAAGTATAGATCAGGATTTGTTGTTTTACTAATCAAAGTAGACTGTTGGAAAACCCCCAAAAACAAATAGAAAGAATAAAATTTAAGACAATACAAATAGAGAATCCCCTACACAAAGTAGATTCTATCATTTTTTTTCTCTCTGTAGTAAAAATGAAGTTGAAGTGATGTTCTAGTCTTGAAAAAAGTTGGACACCTTGAGAATATGGAGTCCTCTGTGTAGGATGCTTCACTTGGAATCAGTTGTAAGTAAAGGATTGAGTCTATGAAGGAGGAAAAGTATTGTGAATGAAGAACGAAAAATCCAGTAGCATAAATATGGTAGTGTCTAGTTAAAGGTGGGGAAATGTTTCCAAAATAGAATGCAATTCCTCTCTCTGATGCCTGTTATAAATAGATTAGAAAGGTTGGCTCATGCCCATTATAAATAGATTACAAAGGTTGGCTCATTTAATGCATGAGGCTATAACTTGAAAGAGATCAATAGTGCATATGTGGAAGAGAATTCAAATGGAAACAAATTTGACTAGTACATGTGAACCTAGTAGGGACACTGAGAAATCTAAATTAGAGGATGATAAAGGATCAAGATGAGAAGATCCATCTAAACAAATAGTTGTTATAGAGTCTAGAAGAGATGCAGATGTCATTGAAGTGGAAAAATAAATGTTATGAATGTAAAGATTCTAAAAGAAGATCTAGAGGATCTAGAAAATATTCTAATTCAACCTTCTCAAATTAATGAAAATTATCTTATAACATATGTAAGAGAAAAACATCCCAACAAGATAGTCTATAGAGAAAGTTTGCGTGAGCCCTACCACTTATGCTCAATGGTGAAAATAAAATTTCTATGTAAACACTCAAGAGTCTTAATTTGTTAATCTATAGTGGTCATGTCTTTTTCAGTGTTGAACAGTAGAGTGACTTTCGACAAAAAACTAGCAAGTATTAAAGTTATTTGTCCAAGTGAATCATAGATCAGATACCACTGTTTTAGAAATAAAAGAAAAGTGTTGAACAACCCCCTTTCACCCCAACCCTACCACCAAAAAATCACATAGAATGAAGAAAATTTAAAACAATGCAAAAATAAAATCTTGTGTGCAAAGAGGATTCTTCTTTTTCTCTGATCAGAATGAAAATGGAATGGAGTTGTAGGCTAGACAAAAGTTGGACACCTTGAGAAGGTGGAGTCCTATGTGTGGAAAGATTCACTTGGAAGTAGTTGTAGGAAAATGGGAGAAATTTTGTGATGGAAGCAACACATGGTCAGTGAAATCAGCATAATCTAGTAGCTTAAGGGTCGAAGATTGTCAAGTTAAAGTCATGGTCGAATTTTTCAAACAAAATTTCAGTCCCCACTCTGATACATGTTAAACGAAAACTAAAAAGGTGGAATCATTTAATGCATGTGGTTATAATGTGCAAGAGATCAATACTACGGATGTGAAAGAGCATTCAAAGGGAAACACAAAGTAGTACATGTCTACTTAGTAGAGACCATGAGAAGTTTGGATGTGAGGATGATAAAGGCTTAAGAAGAATAGAGCTATATGACTAATCAATTGCGACAGAGTTTATAGAACTGAAGACATAACTAAAGCAGAAAATGAAGAGTGGAAATAAATAATTCTTTTTCGTTTAGGCAAAATATAATAGAAGAAAATTTTCTAGATTCCCAAAGAAGATCCAAAGGATCTAGAAAATATTATAATTTATATGGATCAAAATCATCATAGATATCTTATAATAGGAAAGAGAAAAAGACCTCAATGAGATAGTCCTTAGGGAAAGCTTAAGGCAACTAAAACACCTAGGTTCTATGGTGAAAAGAAACCTAATAAGTTAGAACTCTTTAAATTTCCCTAAGACCGGCATAAAAAATAGTTATTCAACAACATTTTACACCCAGAAATAAATTACAACAACCAATAATTATGATTTGTAAACTAATAACTAGGGGGCTCTTAACAAATAAAATTCAAAAAGTACCAATAGGAACAAAAATCATGTAATTGACACAATTTTCCCCTCAAAACCAATAAAGGGGAAAACCATCAATGAGTTTGTTCCTATTGGCTCAGGAAGATATGGAATTTTCTTACAAATGTAGAGGAGAAATTCCCACAATTTTACATCCTCGCCAAACCCAACAAAACTTGGACCCTACACGTGGCTCCTCCTTTGCACTGGATGCATTACTCAACTCATGTGACATTTCTTCACGTGGCTCAGTTATTGATAACTTTCCATGAAAATTACTCCATCTACCACCAAAAAGTCACTTTCTTCTCTTCAAGAAAATTTCTTTGTCTCAATTCGTTGTCTCGATAGTGTGCCTTCACCTCATGGACACAACTTCTATCAAACTCCCTCGAGCTTCCTAATCAAACCCCCATCTCATCTCTTGAGATCAATGGCTCAAATCTTGGCAGGTAAAATTATTTATCTTCATAACTTTAGATTTTGATTCATTAAATCAACAAAAGAATACAACACACCAAACGTAGTTTTCCTAAGTTAAAACTTAACAAGGATTTTATTAATTACTTACTCCACATAAGTAAGCATGTACAAGGCTTATTAATATTCTTTAAAATATAAGGCACTAAGAAAGTGAAGAATACCTCATGAGTTACAATAGCTCAACAGACTCAAGACTCTTATTTTGCGAAGGTAAAGTGGTGAAGCCTTTTTTGATGTTGAACAATAGATTGATCTTCTAGAAGAATCACTAGGCATTGAAGATGTTTCTCCAAGTGAAGCGTAGATCAGGATTCCATTATTTTTTCTAATCAAAGGAAAGTCCTAAAGCCCCCCAAAGTCTAGAAAACAAAAGAAAATCAAAATAATATGAAAAGTGGTTTCTTTTCTTTTCTGTGGTCAGAAACAAATTGAGGTAGAGTGCTGGGTTGAACAAAATCAACACACCTTGAGAAGGTGAAAAGTGTGAAGCAATATTTACTTCAAAGTAGTTATAAGTGAAGGATATAGACTATGTGAAGGAAACAATGTATTGTTAGGGAAGAAGGAAGAATCCAACAACTTAAGGATTATGTAAAGTGTCGAGTTAAGGCATGATAGAGTTTTCAATAAACAAATCAATTCCTCACTCTTAGGCCATTAGAAGTGAACTACAAAGGAAAACTCATTTAATCAATGAGGTTACAATGTGCAAGAGAGAAATAGTGGATATGTGGAATAATATTATAATGGAAACAATATAATACAATTCCACTTAGCAAAGATCGTAAGAGGTTTCGAAGAGCATGAGATAAACAATAATTCCATTCATACTTTGATTTGGTCAATATTTGCAGATAGTTACCCAGTGCTCGTCATATTTCTGAATTCTATTATCTATATGCTACAAAATATGAAAAAAGTATTAACACTTATGTACAATGATAAAAGTGATAGCTATGTGGCTAGGGTTCAAGAAAAGATCAAATAAATGTGATAGAATCATATTTCTATAGTGCCAATACGCCTTAGTCCTATGGCCTAATCATCTCGAGGCTACCTCTCCTTCATTGCAACCCTACTTTTCCCCTCCTCTCTCCCTCTGCCCTCCTTCCTCCCTCGCTCCCTTCCTCTACCCCCTCAATGAAAAAACCTTTGAGGACAAGCTCAAATGCACTGAGGATCCACATGAAGGCTACAGTATCTAGTGTAGCTGAGTAAATCGCTCACCATATACAAAAGCTACTAGTTCATCACATCATGATGACAATATGACACTCTTCACAATATGAGTGGACAAATAAAATGAGGTTTGGGAAGTTGAGAAAGGAGATACACTCCTTTACTATCACTCCTTCACCTGTCATGATTATTAGCACTCCTAACAAGATGGTGATTTCCTTGGAAATAGAACGGACCCTTTTAATCCTGAAAATATTTAGGAAGTTACACCTCTTGTTCAACCCACTTCATTAAAAAAATACTGCTACTATATATAAGCTAGAACAAACGAGTAACTTATAAAACAAGTACAGAAAAGATAAAAGAAAAAAAGTTCAGACAGTTCCAAATGTGAGAAACAAAATTTTGTTTCATATAGCAAGTTCCCTTCATTTATGTACAAAAATCCATGGTTTGTGAGAGCACAAGCACTATGGGGATTAAGTGCAATAGATTTTGCAAAGAATTCAAATTCCTTCAGAATGAGGCCTCAGATTTGGAGACCAATTCTATTTAAAATGTGAGCTTTGACACTGGTAGGCTATCTTTCAAGAATAGGTTTATAAAGACCAAGTTCATTAAAAAACATATTCATTGATCACATTATATTGGCATACGTCAACACATCCTTCCCTTGAAACCTTCTAAGTGATGAAGAAAAAGGGGAGGTGGCACGAAGAGGAGAAGAAGTAGAAGTAGGGTTGGTAATAGAAGTATTTATCATTGAATTATGGCTCATCAAATGATGACTCGTTGCTACATCAACATTAGAAGGAAATGGCCTATTCGACTGCGCATTGTCACCTGCAACATCCTCCGTCAACCTTCCATCATTCACTATATGAGACTGAGGATATTGAGTGACATGAGGTTTTTTCTATGCCATAATGGGGCCAATTCCGCTCTTCAGTGTCCCCAATTTTCCATACTACTCCACTCGATAGTTGTGCTCTGCCAAAATTAAAAAAAAAAACACACATTCTTATAAAGATATTTCAGAAAGCCAATCATATAGTGACAATGTTGAAATCCATTAAACCAATGAGAAATTGAATCCATCATAGGGTTTAAGCTATTCTATGCAAGTAAAAGATAATCTTGGACATAATAATAGCTGGGTACTTAAACATAGATCATATACAAAGAATGTAATTCCAAATAGAGTAGAATTTATTAGAATGATATGACATGGCTCTAGATGATAATTGCCATCACATTTAAAATAAAGGCCCTAGAATCCAAATCTATTAAACGCACTTATCATTTGGAATGACAAGCTTTACCTTAAGGTAGGGAAATATAGATGGCTACTTGTTACCTTGGGCAGAACAAAAATAGTTGAAATAGAGTTTGAACTTCTTAAATGTTAAAGCTCCCACCAAATTAATAAATGGGTGGAGAGAAATATAAAACTAGTTTGAAATGTTAAATCTCCCACCAGATTAGCAAATTCTTGGAGGGAAATATAAAAACAAAAATAAAAAAACTCATTGATCACTAAAAGAGGTAAAGGGAAACAAGTAGGCCTTTGTTACCTTTTGACCAACACCAAATTCCGATATCAAAAAATGACCATGTCCCTATGTTAATTTTTTTATTTTGTATTGATACACATCGCTTCTCATTTTATGTCTATGTATACTCATATATTCAAAAATGGTCGAAAAGAAAAGGGAAAATCTTGAAACTGTGGTCATGGTGGTGATAATCATCAAAAAGATATATATATGTATGTATGTATGTATG
>APFE030739132.1:0-65000 GCA_000404065.3 Pinus taeda | reverse complement strand
CTAGTGATGAGGGAGTAAGGTATGGGGTGAGTCATATAAAAGTGATCAACACAATGTTATGGAGAAAATAAGATAGGTTAGTACTACCATAGTGGTTGGATCCACACAAAAATGGCTTAATAAACAGGGGTACTAGTGTGATGAGCACAACACAAGGAATCTATAGGGATATTTCCAAACAAGGGTTCCATTTTTTGTTACTTCTAAATGTTTGTAGTCTTAACTAAATAGTATTTCACTAAAAGAACCCCAAAATTTTAAGTACGAAGAAATATGTAGGAATTTTGCATCCTAATGTAGAAAATAGGGTTTTTAGGAACTAAAGTGGCAAAGATTAAGGATTGAAAAATGATTTCACTATGTTATAGATCTCTAACATACTTGTGTGGTCCAACAATAATACTCATGTGAGTATCTCAAGGCTTTAACTAAGGAAGGTTAACCATACCCTTAGTCATACTACCTGATTACCCAAGTATGCAAGATTAATCTTCTTGAGTGTTGTTCTTAATACCACTATAGTATCCATATGGTCATGTAGATAATCTAAGGTGAGTATTAAGAGGCCTATACGACATCTGATATACCCTGGGATATGTGGAAGTGAGATTCAATGTATAGGTGTTGTTTAATGTGGTACTACTTAAAGGGCTACCCATTGGAGTTATAGGAGTTTCCAAATAGGTGAAAGCATGTGTATTTCATAAATGTATTCTTCCCCAACCAAATTTTCAATGACCTAACAACCATTCAATGTATTTTTTTAAGGCATTGAAACACATCTCTAGCCTATAAAAAAAAAAAAATAAGTAAAATAATTCTTAAAGATAGGTTAGAGGAAAGCGTGTAATAGAAGTGTTGAAAATAGAAATGAAAATAATACCCACATATTGAATAGACCATAGTAAAAAATAGTGAGCACAATCATAATATGATCAAAAGATAATACGTTTATTGCTACAGCATAATGTTCACTCACTTCTTCAAGGGGTCAACCTCTAATGTAGTAGAGCTCAGTTGATTATTTAGATAGCTTTT
Organism: Pinus taeda; assembly: GCA_000404065.3. Classification (NCBI taxonomy): domain Eukaryota; kingdom Viridiplantae; phylum Streptophyta; class Pinopsida; order Pinales; family Pinaceae; genus Pinus; species Pinus taeda. The sequence goes on along the minus strand of APFE030739132.1, from coordinate 63,962 downwards.
ACAATGGTTATAGCTCTATATTTAACACCTTCTATCATTCTAAGTTATTCTAGAGGAGGAAGTTTATAGTATGCAAAACCTTCTAGTAAGTCATGTTACAAGTGTTGTGTTCACATTATTACATTCCTTGTTTACTACAAATGGCCTTTCATGCACAAAAATATATTAATCTATTTATTAGGTGTGAATGATCAATACAAATAACTCATTCACATTCTCACAAGTTGTGAATTGCAACCATCTTATCACCACCATTGTAACATACCTCCGTTTTACACCAAAAAAATTAAAATTCCTTTAACATTAGTATAATTGCACATACTTCAAAAACACTATATTCTTTACTTCCTCATGTGCATCTTCATTATATACTATAATATCATTATACTCCGATTACTTGTAATTTTTTTTTGTAAGAAGTCATTATATTCTTGACTTCTTCATGTGCATCCTCATTATATACTATAATATCATTATATTCCAATGAATTGTAATTTTTTTTGTAAGAAACCAATATTGGATTGTGATCATTTTTCGCTAATTTCTTTAGGTTGGACTACATCTAGTTGTTATTTGGAGTAGTATGACAAGTTCTCGTTTGTAGTTGTAGAGGACATTGGTTTTGCTGTGAAAAGGACATTGGTTTTATTCTTGTGAAAAGGTTAGTTACTATTTGGATTAGTATGACAAGTTATTGTTTGGAGTTGTAGAGGACATTAGTTTTATTATGAAAAGGACATTGGTTTTATTATGGTGAAAAGGTTGTTGCATAAGGCATTGGTTTTATTATTGTCATATGCCTATGATATAGTTCATTATGAACTCGTTGTATGTTTCTATTGGTTTTATTATTGTCATATGCATATGATATAATTCATTATGAACTCCTTGTATGTTTTGATTCAATTAACTAAAGAGTTGCCTATGATATAGTTCATAATTAACTCCTTGTATTTTTTGATTTGTTTTATTACTGTCATATGCCTATGATATAGTTCATTATGAATTCCTTTATGTTTTGATTCAATTAACTAAGGAGTTTCCTATGATATAGTTCGTTATGATATAGTTCGTTATGAACTCCTTGTATATTTTGACTCAATTAACTAAAGAGTTGGTTTTGATTATTCAATTTCTTATTAAGAATTACCAATGACTATTTGCATCCGTTAATTCTTGCCATATATAGTACATTATGAACTATGATATAGTTCATAATGAACTCCTTGAATGCCTTGATTGGTTTTGTTATTTTCATATTCCTATGAATAGTTCATTATGAATTCCTTTATGTTTTGATTCAATTAACTAAAGAGTTGTGTATGATATAGTTGATTATTTAATTTCTTATTAAGAATTACCGGTGAAATATTTGCATCCATAAATTCTTGTCATGTATAGTTCATTATCAACTCCTTGTATATTTTGATTCAATTTCTTATTAAGAATTACACATGAAATATCGGCATCCATTGATTCTCCTCATATGTTAATTCCAATCTATATTTCCTGTGTTATATATTTTGACAAGGACCACAAATAATATAACTATCTACATGAGAGGCTTAGACCTTACCATGCCTTAATCCTCACATATCTCATTACATTGTATCTAGTTTATGCACACTACACCTTTAGATCCACTCGGATATGTAGCGTATCAATTTAATTAAGGTTTAGTGTTAGACCATACTTGCCACTATGGTCAAATGCCATGTTACTCACTCCATGTGATATTCACATGGCTTGAGAGTATGTGCATTGTTGATGGCTTAGATTAATCATTCTTGATCTAATGGTGAAATTTATTAGGGTTATTCAAAACCAATATTTCCTAAATCATAACCTCATTTTCACTCATTGTACTTGGTTCGCACAGCCAGAGTGTCGCTATGCAACTTTGCAATGTGTCTCGATTCCATGGGGCCACATAGTTTGATTTCACATAGAGGTGCTACTATTAAACATGGTTATCAAAAAAGGTTTAAGTCGTCGCTCCTTGAGTAAAGGTATTTCAATTTTTTTCTTTTCATTTTACTATCAAGGTTAAATGCATATTGTTGGGGTCCTATAATTTCTAGGATCTCAAGGTGATTGAGCATTTCACAGTTTGCACGCTTCAAATTCTTCATATATTTCATGAAAAAATAATATAAAAATGAAAAGACGATATATAAAAAAGAAATAAAAAGAACAAATGAAAAAAAAAAAACCCAAAAAGTTGTTCAAATCATACAGTGTAAGCATGATTGAACAAATTTCAATTTATGTTGATAGCTTAGAAAACAAAGATTTTCCAAATAGTTTAATCTTGGCAAATCAGTAGGTAGGTAGAAAATAAACTTGGTCCAACTGTTTAATCTAGACCAAGGGAATAAATAAGTGATAAAGTAGATTAGATTTTAAAAGATAAAGAGATTAAAAAAGAGGAAAGGGTCAGCGAGTCTAAGTGCACCCTGCAAATGGAAAAGAACAAAAAATGGTAGTCTATGGAATAAGGGTAGGTAGATACAAAGAAAATTTAAAGGATATCAAAGGACCTTTAAAAGGTTGGAAGACATTTTCCAATATTTTCCTAAGTTTAGAAGACAAATTCCAATATTTTCCAACGTCAGAATAAGAAATTTAAAAGGAATGGATCTTATGTGACATTAATAATAATTCCCCCCTAAACCTTATTATTTACCCCCTTATATCTATAGTCTGCCCCTAATTTATCTCTTGATCCCAATACCGCACTCACCCGTCACATCATATCTAATATACCCATTATCTATCACCACATACCCGCTCACTCTGCCCAATCCAACTACTCTCATCCCTTTCCAACCCCCCCCTCACCCTCCAAGTGTTAATCCTAGAGGGGGGGGTCGAAGTTGGTGGTTTCCGCCCCCTTATGTGTCGCACCCTCATGAATTCACACCCCCACCTTCTCATACCACCTACCACTCGCCTGGTCCACTCAAAAGTTGTTTCCTTTACTACACAAACCACTGACTATTTTGACCATTGGAACCCTGCCACCCCAGGGCGCCAATCCATTCCATCCACCCAGTCACTTCTGTTCCTGCCATTGAGTAATTAATTGGTTATAATGTTAGCCGACGGACCTACGCCAAATCAAACCAATCCAACGGCACGATTCTATGTCATAAAACCATGAGTTCATGCTGATTTAAAATTTCAATTGCTATTTTTCACTTGCAGGCACCTTTTCACTTCATTCATCTATCACAGAGAATGTGCAATGAAGCCAAAGAACAACAATATAATACAGGATAACTCATTTTCTTACAAAAATTACCATTTCCTATTCTTAATCCTGTTTGTGGTTAATCCGTTTTCTTTCTCCCTCCCTGAAATCCCACCTCTTTTTATCCCCTTCTATTACAGGGTCAAAACAGGAGAGTTTTGAGAGGAAGGCTTCAAAGAAGAATTCCATGGCACCAGAGGAGAAGGAACCAGAAATATTTATCCCAATGATGCACCCACCATTGAGTTTAGATCACCTACCATTGGCTGACAGAAATTTCGAGATCCATGAAAGTCTCTCAGAATTTGATTTGTTTGACATATATTGTTGGTGGGAGGAAAAATTCATGGAAGAGATGGATGGAATAGGCCTATAGGACACTAATTTTCCTTTTTATATCTTCCCTAAAACACACAATTGCCTAGAACTAACCAAGAAGTGTCATTCGTGTTACAATCTACAACAAATCGTAGTGATGACCCCAACAAGACATATTTTCTTCAGAATTGATACCAAACCCATAATGTAGATGATGGAGGACCTGGTTATTAAAGGGACTGCTCCCTTTTCCCATGAAGTTCTAATTGAAATGTACCAAACACTTGATTTTTCTAAGAGAGCTAAAACATTAGAACTTTTGATGACTGAGAACACACCTCTGCAAGCAAGAATCCACCTTATTCTTCCTTTGTTTTCACTGATAGAACAAGACATATTTCCATAATTCCTTCCTATTTACATGCCTATTATTGAGACCAATGGCTTGATGAAGCTATTATAGATTTCTTGTCTATTCTCTCAATAGAATCCCTCTCTCCTTTTTAACTTCAACTAATTTCTAGCAGATGCCATCCATGAGTAGCTTGTCAATTTTTTCACTAATGAAGTGTTTCATTATTCCTCAGTGTTGGTATATATGTTTGTGTACTTTTAGGTAGACAGGTTCCAGTTTTCATTAAGAAAAATGAATGACGAAGGTCAACCTCAATCAGTGATATTCTAGACAACATTGGTAATGAAAGATAAAAAATACTCCAGTTACAAGACATTTGTGGAAATGTTTGTCCACCAAGCAATGAGCCTCCTCAGTGGGATTGCAGAGCCCAGGATCAATGAAGAAACAAAGAGGATTATGTAATTAACAGATCAAGCCAAAACAAGTGATTCATACTTATACCAAAATTACACTGAAGTAGGAGTGTATGGTTGTGAGTTGACCCCTTAGAAACTACCAAAGTTCCTCCCCATGAGGATCTTTTCACTAGAGTACATTAGGAAGATGATTAATTCAGATGAGGTGCATTTTATACTAGCCAAGAAGAAGTCACCCCTTCATTAGCAACAGCGGATCTGCAAGAGAGGAGGCAAACAAAGGATGAGGAGAACTAAATTTCACCTATAGTTTCACATGGTCTTATGACCCATGGGGCATTATTTCTAAGAAGAGAGTGGAAAATAAGTCCACTACTTGCATACACACTCAAAGGCTCGAAATATAGAAATACATGAATCAAATGGAATGGATTCCAAATATATTATAGGAGGTCGAGGACCAAGTAATATCGTCTTTCGTTGCACAAACTCCAAGGTAGTAGGAAAAACAAATTACTGAAGAAAGGACTGAAAAAGGAAAAGAGCAAGAGCAAGGAATAGATTGGAAGAAATGAAAATAATATCAGTAACCAGGGACTAATACTTACATGAAAGAATTCGAGTTGAAGTACAGGAAGAAGCCTAGGAAGCATATGGACATAGATACAGGATCACCACAGTAGACAGTGATCAACATAATTGATATTCTAGATTCATCCCTAGCCGGAGGGCAATATTTTCCTACTACTCCTATTTCTAAAAGGAAACAGTCACTTCAAATGTCCTCCTCTACAAATGTGAGTTGGGAAAAAGAAGAAACAATATTTGATACATTTAGAGAGGTCAAAATCAGAAATGAAATATTAAAGAAGAGCACCTATGCCTAGTTTTGGATGTAGTGTGGAACTGCTCAAGGAAGAATCCTCTCTGCCTTCAATTCAGAGAAGGGAAAAATGCATATGGAATTTTTGGAGGCACATTTAACAAAGCCCAAGAATCTAGTAGACTACAAGAAAACTTCCTTTGAGTTTGATGTCAAGAATTCCCATCTTATTGATAAGTTGGAGATGCACAAACAAACAGGTGAAATGATTTCATCCACTTCAACGAGCACTTCTATGAATTTGTTCAAAATGCAGGTGGCCCTTTCAAATCCTCAGTCCCAGTTGAAAATGGAAATAATTTCATCATTGTCAAAGGACAACAAAATTAAGTCCTTAGAAGAATTGGCAGTAAAAACTGGGTATGACCCCTAAGGCACAAAAGAAACTGAAGAAGTGATAAAGAGAAAAGAGTTTGATATTGTAGCTCTGAAGAAGCATCTCAAGATGCCTGCTACACATGATCCACTCACTATGGAAATAGAGAAAATAGAGAGCATAAAGGATGATATGATGAAAATGGTAGTGGAAGAATCCATCCAGATCAAACAGGTGGAAATAGAGATGGAAAAGATGGTGCAGGAGAAAGAAAAGGTAGTGCAAATGGTCAACACAATAATGGAGGCCATTCCTCTAACATCCCTTCCCATAACTACTCCAGCAAGTGTAGTGATGGGAGCAGGAAGTAGTACAGAATAGTTGTCTAGATCTATGGAATGTATCAATCTGTAGAGTGAATAAATCAAGAGATTGGAAACCCAAGTGAGTGTGCTATAAAATCAGATAAAGAGAGCTAAAAACAATTACTCGCTAGAAATGCAGAGAGAAAAGGAATTAATAGAAAGGCTATAGAAGTTAGAAAAAGAATCTTCCATTGGGAAAACTCTAGGGAGAGTCAAAGAGATAATTTGGCACAATATAATCAATGGGACGAATGAAATTTGGCCTAGAATCCACATTATCTTTGAGTAGAAGGAATTAGAGGAGAATGTCACAGAAACCATTTTCACCAGCAATACAAAATTGGGAGATATTTTAGCAACAACAAACAAAAATATCAAATTTTCGAATGCAAGAAACAAATATGAACTCGAAGCCTTGCGAGTAGCAGATAGGAAAAAAAATATACTACACGTCAAAAAGGAGCTGAGAAAGAAGAGCTTAAATGTGTAGCCAGAAGAAAAATTCCAAGTTTTAGAGCTGACAGTCGATAAGTTTTTCAACAGAATGCAGCCTCTACATTAGAAAGTTTTTCCCTCTCTATTTGTTGTAAATGAAAAACTCATGGACATAGGATATTATGTGAAGAAATTATAGGGCATAGCCACGCATGCTACAAATTTGTCTAACTTCAAAGGTAGCATAAGAGGAAAGGCATTGGCGGAAGCAATCATCAACCAAATTTACATTGAACATGAGTAGAAACATGTGTTTTTAGCCAAGCCGTCATTTTCCAAATACACTAATGCTAATGAAGTCTAAGAAAGATTAACCAAGATAAAATTTCCATAGGGTGAAGTGTCGAGTGAGCTATGTGATTATTGGAAGGAATGAGACAAGGATGATTAGAGTGACCATACATGCATGAGTCAACACCAGCCATGTCACCAAAACCATTTCAGTCAAATTAATACTTCAGGAAACAACATCCCTAAAAAAGAGGGACAACTATCCCATTTTCTCAGCGTGGCCACTCAATGGCTACATTAGTCGGTTTTTCTTTCATTGTAATAAATAAGAGATTTCCAAGTGTACAAGGCAAATCATTGTATTTTTTGTTTAAATACTCCATGCATTGGGAGTATTAGGGGTTGGACCCTACTCATTTGAACTACCAGCTTTAATTTGTCAACCCAGGGTTCATACAAACTTGGAGGTGATAGTGCTATATACATAAGTAAAAGTGACGGTTCTTACTTTAGTCACGATTTAGCTGGAGAGAGACCACAATGGCTTTCAAGCTAGACTTCTATGGAATCAGAAGAATCTTGGTTTCTTGATGGAAGAAAGGGTAATCTGCTCTAAGGGAGAGCTACTCTACTACAGTAATGGAAAAGACCAAAATTCAATACTAAGTCACAACATTTCCTAATTAACTTCCAAGAAACTATGCTTTGCAACAATGCTAAATTAACATGAACCAAATGCTACTATGTAAGAATGGAATTAGGAAGCATCAAACATCACTAATGTGGAAGTAAAGGGACTGAAATAAATATGCTTTTGTCCTTTTATCTTTTGATGCAAAATCAAGTATGCAAACTAATTTCTTTTCGTGATGTGGCAGGTGAATTAAAGATGTTGGAGGGTGGTTGGAAGGGTTAGGAGATGGTTGGATGGTGTGGGAGGCCCTTGGGAGGCTTTTGGTGACTACCTAGAGGTTTTTCCTCAATTCGGCCTCAAAATAGGCCATTTCAGGAAAACCTACACGGTGTACTTGAAACCTATAGGATTCCCTGTAAACCTACACGATACAACCAAGAGAAAAATGGAAGGTGATGGAGGTGATGGAAGGCTTAGAGAAGGTGGCAGAAGGGTGGAATGAAATGAGGAAAGGTCTAGGATCACTCAGAAGTCAACAACAAAGATAAAGGATGGTTGGATTCACTCAATGTGCTTTGACGAATTTATATGAAAAATGATGAAAAATAGTGAAGGTGATGGTGAAAACAAGGAATGACTATGATGGATGGAGTGGAAGGTGGTTGCTAGCTATGAATTCTTTGTCTCCTCCTGAACTATCTACTTTACATAAAAGAAACATTTATAATTCCCAAAAAGTTATGTAAATAAGAAGCATTCTCATCAGCTAGAAAAGTAGAATTAATGAACTAACTACCTACATGACGCATGAGGAAAGTTGCTGAAGGGAATGAAAGCATGGATGAGATATACTGCAAGAGTGAAGATAGAAGATATGGCAATGAAATTCTACTTTGCAAAACTGATCAAATGCTAACTTAAATACAGTAAACTCTAAAGCTTATGCAAGAAATAGAAATTTGTGTTTTTGGGGTTGCACAAGGGTCCCTTCATCAAATCATGACCCCAAAGGGAGGAAATGAGGTGAAGACACCCATTGAAAGCCTTGTGGTACTCCTTTTATGACTACTAACCTACTACGTCAGTAAGGCACAAATCGAAGCAAACTAATAAACAACCAATCCAATCTACACTACTTGCAATGAAAACACATATAGAATCAAATTAACAATGAAGCTATGAGACTAATCTAAACATACAGATACAAGAAGGAGGAGCCTTGGTTGCTAGTTTTGGGCCCTAACCCAAGAGATTCAACCCTTTGAGTTAACTTAGTGCTGGCTCAAAATGAAACTCATGCTTATTACCAAAACAAAAAACTACATCAATAAAACTTTCAGATGTCTGGAGCTCAAAAATAGCTTAGAGTTTTACAACAAAAAATCAAATCCTAATGAGGCTCTCTACTTATACAATTGAATTTCTTAAAATTATGGAGGCTCGGCTCCTGAACTCGAGATAAAATAGCTATTTGTCTCTCACTTTCTCGACTACCTTCTAATCCCCATGGCTTGGCTACTTGCACTTCGAGATGGTGTGATGGATGGAGGAATATTTGAATGGGGGAGAAGTAAATGAGGAGGATTTACCTCCTACAATCCCTCTCCCTTGTCCCATTCAATTTTTAACCTTATTATTTGCCAAAATTCCTTGATTTTCTCATTCAATATTGCATTCAATGCATATTAGTCCACTAGGAATCATACCCAACTCTAACTCATCTCATAAACGAAATATCATCAAAAACATGTAATATGTTGTGAGAAAGGTTGCTTTGAATAAGCTAGGAGGTAAATTAAGGTGCATATAATTACCCAATGATGAGGCTCATCATCACCCCCCTTACTGAAAGTGTTGCTCATCCTCTGAACAACTCAATGAATATCCATACCTTTCATATCTCTAGTGGCCTCCCTGACATCCCACGCCTCTGCTATGGTTTCCTCTTCTTCTTCATATATGCTTGCTTTCCTTTCTACCTCCTCCCGCTGCTTCTTTTCTTCTTCTTCCTTCCTTCCTTCTAACATTCCCAAGAGTAGTGGTGGACTGAGTTTCAGGCCAATCCAATTGACTTCCAACCTTTAGATAGATTTCTTGTACATGGGTGTCATGTTTAGTGCGTCTCTCAATATTTGAGGAGAGTGGTACTCTCTTATCTTTAAGTTATATGGAAATGTGTTCCATCTCCTAAGGAAAGCATGTATGTTATCATCCGATAACAACCTGAGCATGTCATCAAAATGTTAAATTTCTTGTTCTTGGGCAGGAAGATATCTAGGTGCAAGTTGAGGATCATTGGCAATAAAATTATGGGTATTGATGAGGGCCATGGGATCTAACTATTCAACGTTGATCATAAGAGGTTCAATTTCCTCTCTTGCCAATATCGTCTTCATCTTTGCAGCCCTTGATTCCTCTTGGTTCATCCATGATGCCAAAGCCATCAACTATAAATCTCCTAGCCTGGCACTAGGGTCCCATACATTCATGTATGTTAAGGCCATGTTGTGCAAATAAAACTTAGACATCTTGGCCCTATCTTCTAGTGCGACCTAGTCACAAATATCAATAAACTGCCTATGGTCTTGAAATGGCATGGTGACTCTTTGTGCTAGGGTCTTGATCTGGAACTACATCCACTGTTCCTTGAGGTATAGGGCATAATATTTAGTTGGTTTCCTACACTGGATTGCTTCTAAAGAGAGACTAGCCATACATGCCGATTGATTCTCTCTTTTTTGTAGTTGTCCTCTCAACCATGCATTTTCTGTTTCTAGTTGACTTTTCATTATGTCCTCTCTATCTCTCAGGCTACTTAGATCTCTTCCCATCTCCTTGAGCTTCTCCTCCATGTGCACAATTTCTTCCACCCCCTTAGCTATGGTCATATGCATCCATCGGCGAGTTCTGGCTCTCTACTTCTCAAGCTCGAAGAACAATGGCATAGAAAATTTTTGAGTTGTTGGCTTGTTTGGGACTGACCCAGGTTTGTAGTTAATTAGCCATACAAATCCCTTTACTACTGGCGCTTTCAGCAACAGTCCACATAGCATAGACTAAGGTCTCAACCGAAGTAGTATGGGGGGGTGTTGGAACTAGGTTTCCACACACTTGAGATGTCTGAGGGTTTGATTCGGTCCAACTGCTCATCCCTACATGGAGTTTGCTTCATGCACTTTCCTGACCTTCACGCCCTGATATACTTGCCTTTTCATAGCACTAACCAGGGGTTGTGGGGCTTCTACGCTACTGGGGCAGCGATCTGCACTATTTTCCTAAGTTGCACCTCATATCTTCCCTAGCTTCCTTAGCCTAAATAGAAGCCTTGTGTTATATTTATTTATATAGCATACACATATAAGTACGCACATCAAATAAGTAGTATACATGTAATTTATACCCAATAATACATTAAATAGGAAAAGTTATAGATAAATATGGTAAAATTCTCTTTATAAATTCCTCCAATCGGTTAGAGAATCAACCTGCCCTGTGCGCTCAACTGCAGGGGTCCACGCACTTACCTGCAGACTACTAGGCCTTTTCACACTCAATTGTAGAGCCTTCTCCTACTCTACGACCCAAAGACACACTTTACACTTCGACTTAATCTCTTAGACTCATCATGCTTCTTTTCTTCGACTATTCTATGCTCTACACTTAGAGCCTCACTCTATTTATACAATCCCATGGTCTGCAGACTATGGGTAGGTCTCTCAAGCCAACGTTACATTACAAAAATAAGGGCGAACAACCCTGTGACTCTATTATGACTTCGCATTCTGTGCTCACAAGTCCCAGAAATTTTACAAAGGATTTGTTCAAAACATGGGCTTTAATCCCCAAATCATGCCTTGGGGGGATTCCATGCCCAACAGGCCCCAAACAAAAACATCGTGACTTGCCCTCGAGTCACTCTATCAGTGTAGAGATCTTTGCGTGGAGTCCCTCCAACTCTGTTCGAACCGCAACAAGTTCAGAAACTCACTGAGCGACTACCTGTTGGATCTCCTGTACACGTTGTTTGGAGACCGCGATGTCAGAACAAATTCCCTACATCTGTTCCTACATCCCCTGCATTTGTGCTAGCTTGCCTTCAATTGTTGTTGTAAGGGTGAAGGCCTCGTCGATCAAGGCTGAACTCGTGCTTTCAAGACTACTTCTTTGTGTTGTGTTGCGTCCACTTGTTCTTTCAATTCTTTGGCCTGTTGCATCCACTCGAGCCTCTCGGTGAGGGCCACTATTTGCACAGTTCCTTTGATGTTGTCATACTACTGTTAGAATTCACACCCCTTTGTCTCTAAGTGCTAGATGATGGAGTCCTCTTGCGGATTCCTGAGGACCTCAAATGACTCCTCCAACATTCTAGTGCAGTCCCTTCCTGCACTATCGATCGCGTCCACTCCTGCTATAATAGCATTGGTGCATTTTTCTCTTACTTCGATACGGGTGGATGGTTGCACCTTCAACTATAACTCTGCGATCTGAAGGTTCAGCTCTAGCTGAACCTTAGTCATTTCTTATCACACCTCAAGCACCCTTGCTGCTAGCCTATGGATGCGTGCCTCCGCTAGTGTGTTCGTTGGGATAGCCAGCTCAGGGACACTTTGAAAGGCTTCTTCTAATACCCATACAAACTGTCAATTCTACGACACTGCTTCATTACTCTACAAGATCAATTGCTACATTTTGATCTTTTCCTCGCTTAGTACTTGTAGCACGTAGCTCTCCTTCATCTATAATTCTACAGTAATCCCATCCTCCAGAACATTTAGTGTCTCCTGCAGGAGTGCAACCATGTTACAACCTTTAGTGCATTAATTGTAGGCCTCTCTATCTCATTTGTTGTCACCAATGTCCCTTCAGGCAACACTATTGTGTTTGTCTTCCATGCATACAACATTTTCTCTAGTGTAGTTATCCCTACTGCGAGGCTAGTCGAAAGGGTACTAGCCTGAGGAGGGCACACCTGCGACTCTTGCAGCTACGCTCTAAGGGCCCCCAACACAATTTGGTTCTCCTCTGAAAAATTCTAGAGGGTCTCAAAGGTGACATCACACACTATCACGTCGGTGTCAACGCAGATCTCCTTTAGTAAGGGTGATCGGGTCAATAGACAACTTTGATGCCTTGACCTCCTTAGGCGGCCCTGTCCGCTCGCTTGAGCACTAGTTCTTTAGCTGTGTTGATGCAGTTTGTGGGTCCACAACTTCCTCCTCTTCCTCTGCTTCCTATGCATGCGAAGGTGAATTTTGGGCCTCGCGCACCTTCTCAACTGGCTCTTGTGCTACTGCTGCTACTGCTACTGCGGCCTTTTTATATTCTATTGCTATCTGTGCAGTGTCCTGCACTTCCTTCCTTCTCTTCTCTGCCAACTACACTATGTGTAGTTTGGCCTCCTCTTTCTTCCTCTGTGCCGCAGACTTCTCCATTACCGTGATTTCTGGAGCGGGCCACTCCGGCGGCCATGTCTCTAGTACGTTAAATATTATGTCTTCCTTGGACACAAAGGGTAGTTCTCTCCACTACATGGCTGGGTCCTTACCTACACTGATGTATATGTTGTGGAGGTCTACTTTAAACTCTACAAAACATTGCAGGCTCTTCTAGATAGTGGCTGATAATCATGGCTTGTGGTTAATCCCCATTTTAAGGTTCATCTTTATGAACACCCATAATATCTTACGATCACAGATCTGGTTTGCATCCTTCATGGCCCAGAGCAAATCCTACTTTGCAGCCTCTGGCAGATCCCTGTCAATTGTGGGGAACTAACTTTGCTTCAGCAATTCTCCTACCATGAGCACTATCAACAATAGAATCCAAGCATAGTGGAATGTTTTGCCTTGTTCCTAAGCATCGCAGCAATTTCCTAGGAACTCGTTACAGAGGAACTCAAACTAGTTAAATTGCACACCCTCGACGCACTACTCGATAAGTGCGACCACCGGCGTGGTCACCTCATCTATGCGGCACTTGTGCATGACATTACCTGCCAATATCTAGGTCACTACTCTTATTTCTTTGTCTTTGATGATGGATATGGCGTAGCCTCTCTTCTTCTTTTCCAGTTTATACTTCTTCTTCATGGCCTCCGCGATCTCCAGGTCACTGTTTTTCTTCTCCGAGATAGCTGCGGGGTCATCTCCTTTACCTGGAAGCTGGGTAATGTGGTGAATCAAGTGGTCCGTGATGGGAATGGGCTCCTCCATCCACAAATACCCACCATGCACTAGGTAGAGTTGCTGCCAAATGATAAAAGTTGTTATTGGGGCATGGTGGAAGTGCAACACCCAGAGCAAGTTAAGTAGCCCTGCCATTTCCACTCTGTGAAACCACTTTCGCGGCTTAAATTCGGTAACCCCCACGACAGTGTCCTACTTAGGCTTCATGATTTGCGTGGTATCTAGGTGAGGGAACTTCTCATGGTCAACGTGATCCCAATCTTCAAATTTCAAGCTAGGAACCTGTTTGAGGTGCGTGCCCTAAAAAATGATGCCATTTGGGAGGAGCGGGGTCTAGAGAGATCTCTTGCTCTTGTCAAGGTCCTTAGGCACCACAGGGGGATATAGGTAGGCAACATTATTGGAGGGTGCATAGGCTTAGTTTCCTCCTCCATGTATTCATCCTCATCTTCTTCAATGATAAGGTCCTCTAGGTCTTCCTCCTCCTAGTAAGTTTCTATGTTAACGACTTTCCCTTTCTCCTCCATTGTTAGCCTCTGTGCAACGGGTTTCGCGGAGACATATGTATGGGAACCATCGACTATTTATCTTTCTTTTCCCTTTGCGTTCATGATTATTTAGGGATTTCTAGAAGAATTTTGGTGCCTTTAGGGGCATCCCCTAGAGCTAGGGCCTATGCGGCGTCTTCGGCAGTCATCTTTGTAATTTCCATAAATCTATCACTCGTGTACTCAGGGGCTCAATCAGCATTTTGCATAGGTTAAACAGGGATATACTCAGGCTACAGATGGTATACAACAACTCAATTTTCAAATGACCAAGTGTTGTTGGCTGTGCAACCCATTGTAATTTATAACGCCTTTTGAATTTGAATTCAACAGTTCCCCCAAATTCCGTTCATTAATGCTCTCTTGGTAGTATATTTTCCCAAATATTGCCCATAAATGGTGTCTTAAATTCCTGCCACCTGCTTGATTTGGTCTCAATTTGAGCATCAAATCATGAATAGCGACTCAAATGGTCACTCTCTGGCCAACCCACATTGCAGTGCATCCCCCCTTACACGGTCGCGGACCTCGTGACTCTTTGCTTCTATGCATAGCTTCAACATCGTACAGCTCCAGCATTGCATAGCTCCCAGGTATAGTATTTTATAGTCCCAGACCTCCTTTCAACTGCTGGGAGCAGTAAGACTATACTTCCCATGGCTAGCCAGGTGGTCATGCCACATGTATGGAGTTTCGTCCAGTCATCCATCACCTTTCCTAAAAAATACCCACCTTTTATTGTTACTAGCAGTGTCATTCACTTTACTATTTGTAGTGCACCATCATGGTTGATTCTCTTAGCAATATGTGGTTCAAGCCAAGGCATCAGACTGATCAATTCGTGATAATAGTCCCCAAACTTGTCAGTGTGATCATGCGCACCTTGTTTTATCACCCTAGTCTCCTCATCCAAAAAATCTTCCTTTATCTCATCCTTCAGCTTCTTGACCTCTACTTCCATTAGAGCACTTATTTTCCTTAATTGCACACTTGCTTTCTCAACTTCTTGTAGCCTAAAATTACCCTATTTTTTTTCTTCCTCAGGTCCCAAGCATTTTGCTTCATTTGGTTGTGCGAACCCTTCTTTCAAGACTCCACGAATCTTCATATCAATTGATGCTTCCATGCGCTGAATAGGAATTTCATGCTCTATGGGGATTACAACATTCACTTCATACTCCAGCCTTGGAGGTGTCTGTGCCGTCAGTGTCTTGCACGCGGTTATATAAGCCCATAGAACCGTTGGCACGCATAGGTCCCAATTAGCCCTTTTTGTATTGCGGACCTTGTTCAACACTTCACATACTTCATTAAAGGCTTCTGCATGGATATCCTTCTATGCACTTGGTATTTCCATACTCTGTGGCTCCAGCTAGAGGGGTTGTTCGTGCCATTACCTCACCCACACTTACTTACTGACCATGTGTCCCAACACGAAGAATTAGTGCATCTGCATAGGTTTCATACCATATGCCTGCATCCATCAGGACAAGTGGGCGTGTGGATCATTTCGTCTGGAAATCTTGTCTGTTAATCTCATCCGAGGCTTTCCAAACTATATGTGCATCATCCTTCTATGTTCATGCTAGTCCTCAAAGCTTCTTTGCTGCATACCCACCATTTCGGAAGCATAGTGTACAATACCCATTTCAAAGCTTCGAAACATCGGTGTTCCGACACCTCACTTTCAAATATGTTCAAGAAGTCACCTACTTTACTTAACCTATCATACATAGGCAAATCCCTTGCCTTCGTTGATACGCAGTGCAATGATCTCATCATCATGTTATAGTTCACTATGGTTACCTCGTGTAACCATTTTTGTCATTGTTCTACCTCTTCATCAGAATCTGATGTGTAGGAGATTTTGCGTTCCCATGAGATTTTCCCATCCATGGTTGGATTGACCCAGTTCTTTTCTCATGCAGTTATCTTGTAGATACAGTCTGGATCATCATCGATGTTGTATTCACTCACTAACTCTATGTAGTGCGATCCTTTTGGAGGGTCCAAAGGTACAACTATGTGCAAAGAATTTTTCTCAAAAATCATCTTACGCTTCTTTAGATTTATCACCCTATTCATGTTAGTAGCCCAATCTATTCCTAATAGCGTGGGGTAGGGATTGTTGTCATCAACAATCTCTATCACTTCAAAATCTGCTAGCGCACTTGCTCCTTTGATATCTACTGTGATTCCCTACAATCTCCCCATAGGTAAGATCTTTTTTTGGTTCGCCATTCATAGTTGGATAGGAGACCATTGCAGTGTAGGCCTTCCCATGTGCTCCCATGTCTACCTCATTGGGACATTTGCATCTGTCCCTATATCTTGAATCACTTGGTCCATCTCATATTCCCCAATTTATGTGGTCAATCTCATCTCCCTTCCCGTTCATGTCATGTGCTTTCCAAGCTTCCGACTACGCGCGGTTCTCCTGGCGCTGTGCCAACATATCCATTTATGAGTTCTTGTAGCCCCTTTAAAACCTTGTTGTTGCACAACAACTTCATGCATGTTTCCAGGACCGTTGTGAGCATCGATGGGTCAATTTCTGGCTCTAGTCTATCTTTACTACCTAAAGTGGAGGCATCAGCGAAGCTCTTCTTTGTTTCCATGAAGGTTTCCTTAACATGATCCAAATCAAACTCTACTTCCTTGTTGGAGCCTTGCGAACCCACGTACCTTCCTCAACCTACTTGCCTTTGTCATCCCCTATCGTAATTCCACTTTGAAGCACAATATTCACATTAGGGTCTTCCTCATGCGGCTAAGACCTTATCATTTGAAGGTTTTGGGTTGGGGGAGGTTGGGGAGCTCCTTTATCACACAACCTCACTATTAGGGTGGGACAATCCTCCATCTCATGATCAAACAATGTACAATACAAACATGATGGTTCCGTTGGATTCGTACAATCATGGGCATAATGTCCTAGCCCTTCACAATTGTAACATATATCTGCAACCTCTTCCTGGTCCTCCTCCACCTCGGCCTCCTTTTCTTCCTTGAAATCTAGTTCGCGCCATTACTGCGTTCTTGTCAAGGGCTCGTGTTTTGGGCTGAACTGTATAGGTAGGAGTTTGATCCATCATCCACTCATAACTTCTATAGGTGTGCTCATCATGTCGCACTAATCTACATAAATTACAAACAATTGTTGTGAATTCTATGTGTACTTCTGTAATTAACAGCAATTATCTGTAGCATGCTTTCCTCCAATCTGACAAATTGCACACCATAATGCAGGTACCACACTTGGTCCTGCTTATGCCTCTGGTCTCAATGGCATTGGTCATCCTCCCGTGAGGTAAGTCATGAACACCAGGCAGTGATCCTTGTCATGTCCCTCACCCTTGCACTTTATGCACCATACCTGATCACACACTTTTGGGCAAGCTATCTTGTCTTGTTTCAAACTCTGCATCTCCAGGAACAAGTTTTCCAACTGCCCATGAATCTACTAAGCCCCCAGGTTAGGGTCCTATATCGGGGTCTTGTGCAATCTCATTGCGACTTTTAAGGCCTCAACCGCTGTTTTACGCCTTTTTTGTGATAACGTGTTCCTTAGATGCATCGTTAACGATGCTACAAACCATTCACATTGTTGTCCATCAGTCAACATCATGTTAGCTTCATGAATTGTGCACTTCAATCTCTGATCCAACTACCAAGGGATCTCACCCGGTAGCATTATGATTTCCTTGAACCCAATGATCAACTGCGCCTCTGACCTCCACCTACTAAATTCTTTTTTTAGCACAATTTGAATATCTATGATCCCTACATTTGGATTGTCAGTGAAATTCTTAATGTACCGGGTCAACGCGTGATCCTACAGAGCACTGGCCAATGTCACTTTCTTTATATTGTCATTTGTGACTCCCTGTGCTTCCCATACAACTTTTATCATGAACCAAAACTGGTTCGGATCTTCATTCCCTACTCCCTTGAACACTGGAAATTTTAGTGCACTCGCCATATTGATTCATAGTGGTGGTGGAGGTGGTATGCGTGAAGATCGGGGTGAAGACGGTGAAACTGGTGGCGGTGTGGGTGGGCGTGGTATGTGCTGAATTCTCTGCCTTATCAAATTGATCGTACTTCTTGGTAAGACCTTTGCGATCTCTTCTTTATCCACTCATGGAGGTGAAATAAAGGGGCTAGTTTCTAGTTCTGCACTACCTTTGTTTCTGTAGATTCTCCCACTTTGTGTAGCCCCAAACATCAATTTATTCACATTACATGTTTTTCACACAGTAGGATTTTAATCTAAGTGTTGAATATTTAACACACTTACCTCACGGCCCTTTGAGGAAGTGTCATTCGGCCTCATTGTAGCTGACTAAGTATCTGCCATGAACTTGGTGATGAATCCTCTTATAATTTGGTGGAGCCAGTGATCAACATTGCATGCAATATTATCCTCCAATGTTCCTAACCCGCACACCAATTATGGCTTCCAGACAATAGATTTGTCAATCTTACACCTTCCTTGGCTATCTACTAGCTTCGTGATCCACTCATATAGCTCAGTGGGGAAATATACGAAGAAGATTTTATGAGTCTTTGTGCATAAGTAGTAGTCTAACGACTCTTATTTTGATAGTAATAGGTTCATTTTGTTCTGCATTGAGAACTCGTGAATCTTCCTATCCAACCAATCTTCAATTTATTTGTTTGTCAAATTCAAGTGATATGACATGAGACATCTCTATGCAGATCTAGGTCCCGGCAATGAAGCCATTTGTTAGCTTGTTGGGGCCTGACCCAGGTTCAAAGTTAATTAGCCAAACAAATCACTGTACTACTGGCCCTTTCGGCAACGTTCCGTGGAGCGCGGACTGAGGTCTCACCCAAAGTAGTATGGTGGGGTGGTAGAACCAAGTTTCTACACCCTCGAGATGTCTAAGGGTTTGATTTGATCCAAGTACTCATCTCTGCATGTAGGTTGCTTTGCGCACTTTCCTCACCTTCGTGCCCTGATATACTTGGCTTCGTGCAGCCCTAACCAGAGGTTGTGGGGTTCCGCACTACTGGAGCAGGACTCTGCCCTATTTTCCTAAGTTATACATGAGATCTTCCCTATCTTCCTTGACCCGTTAGTAACCTTTGCATAAATAGAAGCATTGTGTTATATTTATTTATATAGCATACACATATAAGTTCACGCAACAAATAAATAGTATACCTGCACTTTATACCCAATCATACATTAAACATGAAAAGATATACATATTTTGCTAAAATTCTCTTTATTAATTCCTCCAATTGGATATATACTCAAGTTTCCTTGCACACTCAGCTGCAAGCATCCGTGCACTTAGCTGTGGATTACTAGGCCTCTGCGCACTTAGCTGTAGAGCCTTCTCCTACTCTACAACTCAAAGACACACTTTACACTTTGACTCAATATTTTGAACTCATCATGCTTCTTTTCTTCAACTATTCTATTCTGTACGCTTAGAGTCTCTTTCTATTTATACAATCCCATGGTCTGGTCTGTCAAGCCAACATTACATTACAAAAGCAAGGACGGATAACACTGTGACTATATTATGACTTTGCACTTCACGCCCACAATTCGCGGAACTTTTACAAAGGGCGTGGTCAAAACTTGGGCTTTAAGCCCCAAAAAATGCCTTGGGAGGATTCTATGCCCAGCATGAGGTATGACCCTACCTCCTTCAATAAACCTATACTAGGAGTCAAGGCTAGGCTAGGGAATAGGTTTTCTTGACTCTAAGTCCTCTTATTTAGTTCCTTGCCATTTCGCTACATCCTTTTCCAATTTTTGTGTCTCCTCTAGGTTTAGCAGAGTATCTTATAAGACTGCGTCTCTTTCCTATAGATTCTGTTGTGTACCCTGTGCGATTGCTTTTCCCTTGGAGGAGGTTGATCTAGTCATAGGCCTTCTCACATAGGTGATAGGAGACTTAGGGGAAGGCATTTTCTCCATTTTTTTAGGTGAGTCTTCAATCACAAAGGGAATTTTGGTTGGTGTTTCTGGTTTCCCCTGCCTTATTCTTGTGATTTTCCTTGTCCTACAATATAAGAGGGTTTGCCTCTGTCTTTTTTCTTTTTGCTTGATGGGGTTGCGAATAGCAGTGAGGGCTAGGTGACTCCTCCTTGTCTTCTATCCCCTCCTTCCCATTGCTTTATTCACCTATTTCTTTCCTTTCTTATTCCTCTTATAGATCCTCATCATCTTTATCAATTCCCTCCTTAAGATCCTCCTATGTTTCTTCATCATCCCCTTCTCATTCTCCTCTTCTTATTTATCTTCCTCATTTTCTTTTGTTTCATCTTCTTCTTCCTCCATTTCAACTTTATCTCCTTCTATTTCTTCTTCTTCCTTCTCTGCTTCTTCTTCCTCTACTTCAATCTCTTCCTCTTCCTCTTCACTGACAATAGAAATAACATCATATCTGAGAGCCTTGATGTCTTTCTCTGTTTGCATGTCTCTGAAAACTGACCATTGTATAGGAATTATGCGGTTTTGGAGGAAATCTTCTACAAGGATTCTAATTAACCCATGGTGAGCTAACTGTTGGGAATTTCCCTCTTCCACTTTGGTGCTTGAGTCTATGAGCGATTGGAGAAGGAAGTATGGCATGATGAGCCTCTGGTGAGGGGGTGTTTCTGCCCCAAAGCTCAATACTTCAAGAATCCTAAAATGATAGCCATATACCACACTATACCTAACCTCGCCTGAACTGTACTTGATAAGTTGGCAGCTTACCTCATTCCAGGTATATGGTAGACTTTCTCTCCTTACTCCATTTTTTTCCTCAGTGGGTTCCTCATCTTCTAAAAATAATTTCCTTTTCGAAACATGGCTATCGTCTTCATCTTCCTTCCTCCATGGTACTCCTAGGGGAAGTGTGGTTACTATGTTGATGAGTTCAGGGGTGATTTATATGGAGAGGCCTCTTACCAGAACATTGGAATGGACTCTAGTGAGAGGAATGTGGGAGGGAACAAAATCTCAAGCCACCTCATCATCATACCCCCTTAATTTTTTGAAAAACCCCATCCAATTATGCCTTGTGAAGATTTCTAGTACTTGAGGGTGTCTTTGATTCTCACAATGTTAGCGGGCTCCCTCTTATTAAACCCTCCTATCATCTTGGTTGGTGAGTTTTTGAGGAGACGATATTTTTGATACAATTTTCAAATGCAGAAGTAAAAACCTGAGATGAGTGTGTGGACAATTCTCTTGCACAGCTGCCAATTTCACTCAAACTAGAGGATTTTTCTGTTCAATTTACTTGGAAAGAGGAATTTAATTACATAGCCTACCTCTTCATAATGTTTGTTGTGGTAAACCCCCAACTTTTCTCCTCTAAATATCCTCTCAGCCTATCCTGTAGACTATCTTTGTGTATCCTATAGGAATTCTGTGTGCAATCCTATAGGATTTCCTGTGCAATCCTATAGGAATTATTGTGTAGAAAAACGATGGTGTCTTCCTCGCTATAGGTTTCCTAGGTATGAGAGTGACTTGTGAGAGCAAGCCTCGAGGAAGTGAATGTATGAATGCATGGGGATGATGATTATTTCCTCTTATGGTCATTTGGGTTCTGGTGGTCTGCTAGCAGCTGAGGTACGATTTTGATTTTTGGACTGTTGGTCCCTAATAGCACCTCATCATTTCCCACTTCCTCATAATCAACTCCCACTTCATGCTTCCATAGCCTTAACTTATTTTTTCCTTCTGCTTTCTGTTTTTGAGTTCACTATTCTTACATGTGAGATGAAAAATTATTTTGTCTTTGTTGATTGATTGAAGGTGGCGAAGTTAACTGGCCACCTTTCACTTATAAACCAACTTAGTCGTAACCTTTACATATTTTGACTACATTATCCAGATGAGAGAGTGAGTGGGATACTTAGGTATGGTGCTTAATACCTTGTTGCAATGGTTGAAGACCAGAGGTGCTTGATGTGTGTATTAGTTGCATGCTTTTCTTCTTCCCTTTCCTATTGTTGTTTGATGATTCTTTTTTGTGGTGCAGGTACCTAGTGTTGAATATGATGGTGCTTCTACTACTTTGGATTCCCTTATGCTCTTGGATCATCACACTGGAAGATTTCTCTTTTGATGATTTGTATTCTGTGGGATACACTACTAAAGGATTTCTTACAGGATGTCATGTAGATGCTTCTCCCTCAAAACTCTTAATCATACCTTTTGCTGGGAGTTTGATGATGGTGACATGGATGGAGAGGGAGAACAATAGTGTGGAGGACGAGGTATACTCAGGTGATGCCCCCTATTGCTCTCTGTTTCATTCTTTTTCAAAGATTGTAAAATTTTTTGAAACTGATATGTTTTTTTAAGGGTGAATGTAGGGGTGCTGAAGGTGGACATAGGTATGGTCATGGAATGATGATGTAGGGATGATATTCTATTGACATAGTAGGTACTTTTTTTCTTTAGGGTCACTTCCTATAGGATTTTTGGGTCACTTTGATTCCTACAGGATCATCCTATAGGTTTTCAGGTGATCCTGTAGAAAACACATTTCCCTTGTAAAATGAAGGAAAGGAGTGGAAAAAATGAGAGAAATGGTAAAGTGATGAATGAAATGAGTGGAAAAAAAAATGTGAGTGAAATAGGTCTCCTAGTGATCCTCCTTCGCTCTCTGATTGTCCTTCTTGCTGACCTACAAAATAGAAATTTTCATGATTTTTCTCTCTTCTTTTTTCCTTTTTTATTTTATTTTTCTTTTTCAAACAACTAGGCTACCTATGATAGTTTTTCATCATAGTTGTTTGCCCTAGGCACCTCAAGAGTGGTTTTCACCCAGGGATCTCTTTATTCTCATTTTTTCTCTCTTTCTTTTTATATATTGACACCATTGGGCCACCGCAAGAGGTTTTCAACCTGATAGTGGGACTCAGGTGCCTCATGGGAATTTTCGCCTGAGTTCTCATTCTTGTTCTTTTTTTCTCTTAGTGATTTGATGAGGTAGGAGCTGAAAATTTCTCCACTACCGTCACTGTTTTATTGACATCATCAATGAATTCTTCTCTTGTCAATGGTCTCTTGTAAATGTTCACTTGGTCTCCATTAACAAGTAAAGGAATGGCCTCTTCATCTATGGTTTTGATCTGTACTAAACCATTATCATGACATCTTTATGCAACATAAGGTCCTAGTCATATTGTCCTTAACTAGCCCTTGAATTCATTATACCTAGAATCATATAACAAATCCCAATCACCTTCTTGAAATTGATTTTTCTTGATGTTTTTATTATGTTAGATCTTCCTCTGAAGTTCAATTACCTATGTATGTAGGAGGGCCTGCATTTTGAACTCATCCAAACCATTCAACTAGAGAAATCTCACTTTTTGTGCACTACTAAGATCTACGTCCGGTTGGGCTACCATCCTTAATGTGTTGTACTCAAATTCAATGGACAAAAAAGCTTCTTTCCCATAGAATATCTCATAGGGTGTGAATCTAGTGTTGATCTTCCAGGAAACATTATAGGCCCATGTGGCCTTAGGTAGTCTATCTGCCTAATCCTTCCTGCTGCTGCTTACCACTTTGGTCAAGATGCCCTCCAGTGCTCTATTGGTCACCTCTACCTGTCCATTATCTTGTGGATGATAGGGAGTGGAGGTTCTATGCTTGATCTTATGCTGGTTGAGCAAGTATTCAATCATGTCGGAGGTAAATTGGCTATCTTGGTCTGTGACTAGCTCTCTAGGGTACCCAAATTTGTAAAATAGATTCTCCCTTAGGAACTCAACTACCCTCTCTTTTGTTGGTACCTTAATTTCCTTGGTTTCAGCCCACATAGTTAGATAGAAAGTGCACACAATGATATATCACTTTCATTTGGAAGGGGGGTCAATACATCCAATGAAGTCCATGCCCAACTTATAAAATGGCTCGAACATCACCTAAGGTTATAGAGGCATTTCATACCTTGGAGTAGGCCTTCCCATCCGTTGGCACTGATCACCCTGAATAGTATATCTTTTCTCATCCTAATGAAGAGTGGGCCATTAATAGGCCCATCATGATAAGTTAGAAGGATGTCAAAGATTTCCTCCTTCCTGACACACCTTCTCAAGATTTGATCGGGGCCAAGTTTGAAGAGATTGCCCCCAATCCAAGCGAAGGAGGTGCTCTTCCTTACTGTATTTATTTTCTCTTTGGAGGAAAAGTTTGGTGGGAGTTGTGTAGATACCAAATAGTTTTCTATATCAGCAAACCATGGAAAGAGAACTGAAATATCAAATAAGTGCTCATCAAGTAACTGGTCATCAATCATTCCTTCTTCACCTATAGGCAAATTTAATCTGGACAAAAAGTCTGGAACAACATTTTCCTTACCGAGCTTATCAACAATAGTTAGATCAAACAGTTGTAATAAAAGTAACCATCTTATAATCCGAGCATTTATATTTGGATTTCATAAAATATTTGATGCAGCATGGTAAATATGCACAAATGTCTGATAGCTTGTAATATAATCCCTAAATTTGTTAAATGAATGTACCACAGCCAAGACTTCCTTTTCAGTCACTTTGTAATTTTGTTCATCCTTTGGCATATTCTTATTGATAAAGTGGATAACGTAAGGAAATCTTTCTTCTATCTGACCTAGGGTTGCTCCTATGGCTTTATGTGAGGCATCAACATGAATATGAAAAGGAAGGGCCTAATTTGGGCCTCAGAGAAATGGTGTGGTGGTTAACTTTCTCTTTATGGTGTCTAAGGGCTCTTAACAGCTTTTTGACCATATAAACTCATAGTCGTGGCCAACAAACCAAATAAGGGAGAGGCCAACTTGTTGAATTCCTTTATGAACCTGCGGTAGTATGCATCTAAACCTAGGAAACTTTTGACATCTCTCTCCTTTTGAGGAGGTGGGACCCTTTTGAAGATAGCTATATTTTTTGGGTCCACCCGCAATCCTTGCTGAGATATTGAATGACCTAGTACAGTCCTTGCAGTCATCAAGAATTCACATTTTTTGGGATTGAAGACAAGTTCACTTCTAGGTATTTGTGTAGTACTTTGCCTAGGTTGGACAAAGCCTCTTGAAATTCACATCCATAAGGTGTAAAATCATCCATATAAATTTCCACCGCATCATGGATTAACTCAGCAAAAATACTCAGGCCTACTCTTTGGAAAGTCGCAGGCGCATTGTGTAGGCCAAAAGGAAGGACCCTATAGGAAAAAGTACACCAAGAACAAGTGAAGGTGGTTTTATCCTGGTCTTTCGGGATGATCTAGATTTTGTTGTACCCACTAAATCCATCTAGGAAAGACAAAAATGTTTCCTCTACTAGGCCATCTAAGACTTGGTCAATGAAGGGTAGAGGGAAATGGTTGTTCTTTGTTGTTTTGTTCAACACCTTATAATTGACACAAATAACCCACTTAACATTATTTTGTTGAACTAACACCAAAGGAGAGACCTGCTCACTGTCGGAGATAGGGTAAATCAATTCCTCATCTAGTAGTTTTTCTAGTTCTTCTTTGAGTATATATTTAAGAGTGGGATTCATCCTCCTTTGGGTTTTTTAGACTGGCTTGCAACCTTCTTTGATGTATATCTGGTTAGTACACACTCAGGTGTGTACTCCCTTCATTTCTTTGTAACTCCAAGCGAAGGCATCTAGGTGTTCCTTTAGCATGTTGCATAACTTTTCTTCTTGGAGAGTAGAAAGAGATGGATTGATTTTCAAGGTTCTCTCAGGGATGAATTCTATGGTTTTGACATGGAGGGGCTTGGAATCGGACAAGCATAGGTCAACTGCATGATTTTTTGGGTTTCCATTACTACATCTTCTAAGGCAATGTACTGGGAGTTGGAATTTGGAGTAGGTGTTCAATGAAATCATATTCATCCTGATATCCTCCTCCCATGGTTGTTTCTAAAGTATAAATTTGCGTAGAATAAACTTCATATTCTTCATCCTCCTCCAACCATAAAGGTAAATCATACTCTAGATATGGTTGAGCAGGAGGGTATAGGACTAACTACTTAGACATATGCCTAATCTTGATGGTCATATTCCTATCTCTACAGCTAATGTAAGCATCAACAATGGCCGACCAAGGTCTCCGAAGGATGACAGGGTAACTAGTAAGATTAGCCTGAGGATCGCAAACTAGGAAATTTACAGGATACTCCCAAGAGTCAATGGAGACCATCACATCCTCAGCCATCCTGTTAGGGGTCACTGTGGAATGATATGCAAGTTGTAGAACTGTTGTGGTCTTCCTCAATGAACCTTCGAGGTTGAGCTTGAGCATGGTGTCCTTGGTCATCACATTAATGGCAACCCCAAGATCGATCACAGTGTGTGGGGCAATGGTGCCATCAATGTGCACATCTATTATAGGGCTTTGAGAGTCCAAATACTTTGGACAGATTACCTACCCCAGCATTAAGCCGGAAAACTATCTAATGACATTAATGGTAAGGGCATCTTGTGACTTGTCTCCACCTCCATGGATGCTTGAAGCACTTGTCCTTAATTAATTCATTATAAATAGGAATCTCTTTTATTGCTTGGAGAAGTGGAATCTTTACACATAGATTTTTCAATTCTCCCACAAGTTCAGTCTCTTCTATGGTAGGCTGGAGTAGTTGGGTTAATCTCTGAGGAAAGGGTGGATTCACTTTAAGAATGATTTCCTCTTTTTATTTTTCAACATCCCTAGGTGGAGGTGGAGGTTGGTTGTTTGGGAGATCTCTCCCAGATCTTAGGTCACTCTCCTAGATTTCCATAGCATAAGCCAGATATGATGTCTATCCACTGTATACTTGTTGAACCTGTCTATTGTTCAGGTTTAGATTTGGCTGGGTAGGCATATGGGGTTGTTTAGGTGGAGGAAAGTGTGACAGTTGTGATTGGGTAGGTGGTGCAGGAAATAAATATGTACCATTGTTGTATTGGGGCCTCCACCTCTTGGGCGATGCGTTCCACTAAGGTTGTGGTGGAGCATACAGTTGAAATGACTGGCTAGCTGGCTAGGAGTGATACTGGGATGCAAAGGACCAAGGAGGGAGTGTAGACTAGGAAGGATTAGTAGGGCACCCCAAAGAAGGTATGGTTGTGGTTTGGTTGGGGTTGTAATATGCATGGGATGACCCTTGCATGCCCTATTGCTATGGTCTAGGCCCATGAGGTCTCTTTTGGTTTGTGTAGAAGAGCTACTCAAGGAGCCCTTCAGCTCCTTGACATACATATTTGAGTCCAGGGAAAGAAGGGAAATTGTATGTGGAGTGGTATTCTTCACAGACTGAGAAAATTTCAATAGAATTCAATGGACATTCATTCCTAGGGTGCCTCTTGGTGCATATAGGAAAAAGAATGGCCAAGTCTCTCTTTTCTTCCTCCTATTTTCTCTTAATGTGCATAGTGTCCATTTACAAGGCAAGGGTTTGCAGCATCTCACTTTTGAAATCTTCCACCATGTTTCCAATTTCAGCCTTGATGGATGAGTTGGAAGAGGATGTACTGACCATAGGTTGACTACCCCTACCCTTTTTCCTAGATGCCCTAGAATGCTTTCTAAAGACAGTCTTGATATCCTCATAGGGTAATTGGTAGATATCTCCTCCTACTAGCAAGTGTAGTGTATCCAAAAGATGTTCCCTTACTCCCCTAAGCAGGACTAGATTTAGTGATTCAGGGTCAACTATGCACCTAGCCTTTTTGTAACTAAGTTGGAATATTTATTCATAATCTTCTAGGGATTCATCATTACCTATGGTCATCCTAAAAATTTCCTCTTTAGTATCCTTTGACTGATATTATTCTCAATACATGTTGTTAAAGTCTTGCTACATCTGAGCCCAAGTTGTGATGCTATCCCCAGTTAAACACATGAACCAACGCAATGCTGCATCCTTAGGGTAGATGGAAATAGTTTTAAATTTTGCTCATCATTTGTATAGTCATAGGTTCGACATATAACACCAAACTCAAATAGGAAAGTGCCGGGATCTTTTGTGGTTAAGCCATGTAAATGAGGTAGGGCAGAGGGGCATATATTTTTCGTCTTAGTGTCCCCATTGGTTTCCCTGATGTGGAAGGCACCCTCAACTCTCTCTCTCTCTTCCCTCTGTCATTTATAGTTTTGTCCATTGGTTCAATAGGAATGGGTTATTATTCTTCTTTGTCCCTTGTAGGTTCTTCAAATATGTTAGGTTTCTCAACTAAGGGTTCCTCCAATTCACAGCCACCGAAGAAGACGGAAGGTTGGTTGTATGATGCAGTGGGGTATTTGCAAAAATTTCCCTAAGTTATTCTTATTCCTATGAGGCATGAAACGAATCGTTTTTTTTTTCTTTCCATTATTTTTGTGTTTCTTTTCATACATGGAAAGCACTTTTCGGAATTGAAATTGCTAATTAAGTGAAAACTATTGACTAAATGAAAAACTACATGTTGAATTGAAATCTTGCTTGCAAAATGGAAAGGAAAGCAGAAAATGTAGAATGAAAAAGGAAGCAACTAAATTAATTTTTCAATAATAAACTAATGGAGGAATATTAGAGACAGGAAATAGAAGAAAGAAGTATTCACATATTACTCAGACACCATCATGGGCACAATTCCAAAAGGTGATGAGTGCTAGTATTGCAAAAAGAATGCTTCAACTCTTGGGCTACCAGCTTTGCTTTTTCAACCCGAGGTTTGTAAAACCTTGGAGGTGACAATCCTCAATACACAATTAAAAGTGATGGTTTTTCATTTTGTCACGATTAAGTTGGCGAGAGACCACTGGGGTTTTCAACCTAGACTTATATGGAGTCAAAAGAAGCTTGGTTTCTTGATGGAAGAAAGGGAAATTTGCTTTGAGGGAGAGCTACTCTACTGCAATAATGGAAAAGACCGAAATTTAATGCTAAATCACACCATTTCCTAGTTAACTACCAAGAAACTATGATTTGCAATAATGCTAAATCAGCATGAACCAAATGATACTATCTAAGCATGGATAAGCATCAAACATCACTAATGTGCAAGTAAAGGGACCAAAAAAAATCTGTTTTTGTATTTTGGTCTTTTCATGCAAATTCAAGTATGCAAATTAATTTCTTTCGGTGATGTGGAAGGTGAATTAAGGATGTTGCAATATGGTTGGAAGAGTTAGGAGATGGTTGGATGGTGTGGGAGACCCTTGGGAGGGTTTTTGTGATTTCCTAGAGTTTTTTCCTCGATTCGGCCTCAAAACAGGCCATTTCAGGAAACTTTACAAGATGTACTAGAAACATACAAGATTCACTATAAACCTATGGGATACAACTGAGAGAAAAATGGAAGGTGTTGGAGGTGATGGAAGGTTTATGGAAGGTGGTATATGGGTGGAATGAAGTGAGGAAAGGTCTAGGATCACTCAGAAGTCAAAAACATAGAGAGAGAATGGTTGGATTCACTCAATGTGGTTGGAAGAATTTCTATGAAAAATGATGTAAACTAGTGAAGGCGATGGTGAAAACAAGTAATGACTATGGTGGATGGAGTGGAAGGTGGTTGCTGGCTATGAAGTCTTTGTCTCCTCTTTAACTACTTTCTCTACATAAAACATGTATAATTCCCAAAAAGCTATGTAAACAAGAAGCATTCTCGTAAGCTAGAAAATCAAAATTAATGAACTAACTGCCTACATGATGCATGAGGAAAGTTGTTGAAGGGAATGAAAGCATCAATGAGATATACTACAAGAGTGAATATAGAAGAGATGGAAATGAAATCCTACCTTGCAAAACTAATAAAATGCTATCTTAAATACAGTAAACTCTAAAGCATATGCAAGAAATAGAACTCTGTGTTTTTGGGGCTGCACAAGGGTCCCTTCCTCAAATCATGATCCCAAATGGAGAAAATGATGCCAAGGCACTCACTAACAACCTTGTGGTACTCCTTTTATCCCTACTAACCTAATATTGAGTTAAGGCACAAATGGAAGCAAAATAATAAACAACCAAGCC
The DNA here is from genome assembly GCA_000404065.3 of Pinus taeda. Classification (NCBI taxonomy): domain Eukaryota; kingdom Viridiplantae; phylum Streptophyta; class Pinopsida; order Pinales; family Pinaceae; genus Pinus; species Pinus taeda. The sequence goes on along the minus strand of APFE030739132.1, from coordinate 33,980 downwards.
AATCTACACTACCTGCAATGAAAACACATCTAAAATCAAATTAACAATGAAGCTATGAGACTAATCTAAACATGCAAATACAAGAAATAATAACCTTGGCTACTAGGGTTGGCCCCTAACCCAAGATATTAAGCGCTTAGACTTAACTTAGTGCTAGCTCAAAACAAAACTCATTCTTATTACCAAAACCAAAAATTGCATCAATAAAACTTTCACAAGTCTGGAGCTCGAAAATAGCTTAAGAGTTTTACAAAAAAAAATTGAATCCTAATTAGGAGGCCTATCTACTTATACAACTGAAGTTCCCAATGATTTCCTTACAATTATGGAGGCTCGATTAACAACCTAGAGATAAACTAGCTCTTTGTCTCTCACTTGCCAGCTACCTTCTAATCCTCATGGCTTGGCTACTTGCACTCCGAGATGGTATGCTAGATTGAGGAATATTCGAATGAGGGAGAAGTAAATGAGGAGGATTTACCTCCTACAATCCCTCTCCCTTGTCCCATTTGAGTTTTAATCTTATTATTTTCCAAAATTCCTTGATTGTCTCATTGAATCCTGCATTCAATGCATATTTGTTAACTAGGCATCATATCCAACTGTAACTCATCTCATAAACAAAATATAATCAAAAACATGTAATAAGTTGCGAGAAAAGTTGGTTTGAATAAGCTAGGAGGTTAATTAAGGCCCATATAATTACCCAATGATGACGCTCATCATGGAGCATTGTAATTTCGAGCTGGAGCATAAAAATAAAGGACCATTTGAAAGATACTTGACCTATTTTGAACTGGTGATGCCTTTCTTTCTACGTTAAATGTATTTATGTTATACATTTATGCATCTTTGATTCTTATTGTGAAACAAAAATTATTGTTTAAGATATGATGTTGGAGTACCTTATAACTATTTGTGTTTACAATCTAAATGTTTTCCTCTAAAGTATGATTAAAAAATACTTAATTGTTTTTTAATCGTGACTCATATAAGTTTTCTATCATTTCATTTCTCACTATGCTTTTAGATCCAATAAAGAAAGTTCACTTGCCTTGCAAATCTCCTAGAAAATTAATTTTACCACCCAACCTTTGACTCCATAGCCCAATGGAAAAAATTCTATAATGACCTCTCCCAACCAAACAAACAAAAAACCAAGCAACCAATTTACAAATCACTTTATTTTTATATCTAGCCTAACACATTAAAACATTGGAATTAATGTTAAATCATAAATATATAGAGAGAGCCCTCTATGAGTGTAAGAAGGCTAGGTCCTAGACTCATAAGCAGTTTGATGTATCTTTTGTGACTTTTGTAAAAAAATTATCCTTTCATTCAAATTCAGAGTACCCAGTTAAATAGCCTTGTATGATATTATAAATCCTAAGATTGATTTATACTTTTTTTTTTAATATTCAATATATCTATGCGTCAGATCTGAACATGAGCTCTTAAAATAATCTCTAGTAGATCCCATCCATATCCCAATCCTCCTACCATAGTAGATAATCGTAAAAATATCTTAAGCAAAACTCCTAGAAATGAGAGTCAGACAAGCAGTAGATTTATTCATAGAGCCAACTCACTCCACGAAGACTTTGTTACCTTCTAAGCTATCCAGTTTGATTTACACTTTGTAAAAGGCTTATTCAAGACTAAATCAAAGAATTGGAAAGATGATATCATATTTCATCCATCAATCTTACCTAAAATCCTAGTAAGAGAACCTTATTCATAGAATGAATGAGGTCTTTAGCTCTTATAGCATTTTGATACACTGCAAGAGCTAGTGGCAGATCTCACCTCAAAAATTGATTATGCTTACATTCGACAGTCAGTAGAATTAAGTTCTTTAAACCTCGCAGTTTCCTCCTTCACATCTCAACATGCATATATTCATTCACCGAGTCCTACTACCTGCATAATCTCCACCCCTTCTTTCATCCTTCGACATAAGGTTTCTCAAATTCCCTTACTCTCATTCCCACCTAGCACTAGTCCAACTTCATCCATTGTTCAACTTCCTTCAAGTGGTCCTCCACCACCACCACCAATAATGGCTGCCAGATATGCTCCTTTCTTGTTACCAGAACCCTTGGCTAATATTCCATAAGACTATTAGTCCAAAATCATAGTATTTTATGGGACAAGTCCTCTAATATCCCAACAACATGTGGAAAAAATGAATGATTGTTTTGACCTACAAGAGGTAGATGACAAAAGTATTAAGCTCAGATTGTTCGCTCAAAGTTTAGGAGGAGAAGTCAGAAAATGGTTTAAGTCTTTGCCTACAAATAATATAAATTATCTCCTTTCCTTCCACCAAACCTTCCTTAATAGATGGCAAGTCAAGAATAACCCTTTACAAATTCTATCAGAATATGAAAATATTAAAGGGGAAGTAGGTGAAGGTGTATAGGATTATTGTGCTAGATTCAAAAATACCTATAATGCAATACCTGTAAATATCAAACCACCCCAGGATTTAGCCTTAATAAAGTTCCCAGATGGTTTTGATGGAGATATGTCATAACATCTTAGGGAAATAAATTCTCCAAAACTAGAAGAAATGTAAAGAGATGTTGTGAGTGTAGACGCGAATTTACAAGCTAGAAGAGCCAAGATGAGAACTGGAAGACAAGTGAATTTTAATGATGAAGCTTCAACTTCTACAACATAGGCCAAATTTTATTCCTTAGCAAGGACTATGGAAAGGATGATGGAGAGAATCAGTGTAAATTATAGGAATGCTCCTAGGGGAAATCCACCTGTCCAACAAAACTGAAATCCAAACCCTAGGAGACACACTCCACAAATCAGACAAAGAGATTAGAGAGGCCCAGATCAACAAATTAGGCCACCATTTTAATAAAATTATGTTGATGATACAAGTGTAGCTGAATAAGTTGAGGAAAATCAGATAAATTTAATGGGAACCAATTAAGATAGTTCTATTTTTCTTACACAAGAGGAACATGATTCTTTTTTATTAACTCAAACAGAACTAGAATCTAAAGAATATTATGACTATAAACATGGGTTTGAGAATGCCATCTTAGAAGTCCAGAGAAAATATAATCTCAGGAGCAAGAAAAACAATGATAACATAAGCAAAAAGGATTCAAATAATTCTACCAAGAAAACTTTAGAGCTTGATCCTAAGAAAATAGTAGAAAGCTCTAAAATGAATGACAACAATCAAGAAAGGGAGAATATAGAAAGTGATGCTAAGAGGACCACTGATGTGTCAACAAATGTTGTCCAAACTGAAGCACCTACTACAAGTAAAGAAATGGAGTTTATAAAAAATACCATAGTTGAAAAAACCGATTTCTCAAACCTACTTAAAAAGCAAGAACCCTTCAGCATTGAGAATGAAATTTCTAAATTCAAGATGTCTATTCCTATTAATCAATTAGTAAACAAAAATGTGTATAGGTCTCAAGTTCTAAAAGCGCTCAATGTAGGGGAAAACACTAATACAGTGAATTTGAATGATGACTAGTCTGAACTACTATTTGGGCCAAAAGTTGATGGAAAACCTCAAGAAGGGGGTGTTTGTCCATTTTATACTAGCCCCAATATTCATGACAAGATACTTCATAATGCTATGTTAGATTTAGGTGCATCACATAATCTCATGCCAAAGATCATTATGCAAAAACTTGGACTTGAAGTCACTAGACCATACAAAGATCTATATTCATCTGATTCTAGCAAGGTTAGATGTCCAAGTCTCATTAAGGACCTTTGTTTCATGCTAGCCCAAATACCAGAAAAAAGTTTAGTGATGGATATAGTAGTAGCTGACATTCCTTCTAAGTATGGTATGCTATTATCAAGATCTTGGGGAGCTAAGTTACAAGGAACATTAAAAATCGATATGACATACGCCACAATATCGATATTTGACCTACCAAGGATACTTTATAGAGAAACGTTAATGAGGTACATGACAAGTAGTTAAGAAAAGCTTGAAAACAACCCCCACTACTTAGTCCATACTGATCTTGATCTCCTTCATACTGTATAATGACAATGACGGAGACATAGATACATAGGTAAAGCAGGAAGAAAATGAAATTGATGAAGAATAAGACACACAAATACCCATTAAGCAACAAAACCTTGAGACAGGGCCTCTTTGGAATATGACTTTTGAAGGCTCATGTGGTAAAATAGGATCAAGAGCAGGATTTTGGCTATATAATCCAATTACTAATCAGGCTCAAGGTTATTCTTATAAACTGAAATTTATGTGTACAAACAACATAGCAGAATATAAGGCATTATTATTAGGCTTAAAGTTGCTTAAAAAAGTAGGTGATAAAAGAATTTTTTGTGCAAGGAGAGTCTAAACTCGTCATCAAACAAACCAAAGGACAATATTTTGCAAAACACCCTAGATTGAGAAAATATCGGAATGATGTGATTGGTTTTCTTAAAAAATTTGAGTAATATGACCTTGTTTTGATCCCCGGGCTCCATAATGCCCTCACAAATGGATTAGCTCTTTTAGCTAGCACTTACAAACTACCTCATACAAATAAACTATACACACTTCAAGTCAAGCACCATCTTGCAGTGCATCACAAATGAGATATTGGCAAGTTTTTGGAACTAATAAACAAATTGAGAGTTCTCTACAATCAAAGGATGAATTTGAGGATAGCAACCTATATCTAGAGGATGAACTAGACCTTCAAACTGATGTAGATGTGAATCTAGGTTAACCTCCTATTTCTGATGAAAAAATTTGTGCCAATAAGACTATGCATAAATTAAAATACATAAAGATATTGAAAAAGAAGAATTCAAAATACTACAACTCAAAGATAATGTTTTACCTGGAGGGATTTCCCATTTGGAAGAGTTGTTTGACTTTAATGATGTTGCTAGAAAGCCAAAAATGGAACCAATCGGAACAAACATTGAGGAATGCAACTTAGGGAGTGAGCAAAACCCAAAAATTATAAAATTGTCAAAATCGCTACCTCTCATGCCTAAAAGAAAGTATATAGCTTTGTTCAAAGAACTCATATATGTATTTTCCTATAGCTATGAGGATTTAAAAGCCTATCATACTAGCATTATAAAACACAAAATTCCAATCAATGAAGTTCAAAAACAATTCAAACAGAAATTACGTAGGATAAATCCTGTCCGAATGCCTTTGGTGGAAAAGGAAATCAAGAAAATGTATGAGGCTAAGATCATATTTATTATTAGATATTCTAAATGGGTATCCAATATTGTGCCTACAAGAAAGGAAAGTGGTGAGTAAGATTGTGCATTGACTTTAGGAATTTAAACAAGGTTTCCCTTATGGACAACTATCCCTTACCAAAGATGGATCACATATTGCAAAGGGTAGTGGGTTCTAGTAGGATTTCCTTGCTAGATGGTTTATCAGGCTACAATCAAGTTTTGGTGCACCTTAATGATCAAAATGCCTTTTGGATTAATGAATGTAGGTGCTACTTTCGAGAGACCAATGGACATTGATTTTTGAGAAGAGATTGGACATTTCATTGTGATTTATCTTGATGACATGACTTTATTTTAAAAACTGATGAAGAACACTTAGCACATCTCAGAAAAGTATTCAAGAAATGCTGATATTTTGGTATTTCACTCAACCATAAGAAATCATTGTCTAGTCTTGAAGAAGGAAAACTTTGAGGCCATATCATCTCTAAATATGCAATTAGAATTGACCCCAACAGGATTGAAGGCATCCTAAAAATCAGTTGTCCTAGAAACATGAAAGAAATTCAGTATTTTATTGGAAAGATCAATTTTTTGAGAATATTCATACCAAATTCTTATTGAACTACTTAGGAATATAGCGAATATGCTCAAGAAAAACACATAAATCAAATGGAATATTGAAGCTAAACAATCTTTTGATCTAGTCAAACATGCATTGACAAAAGCACGAGTTTTAGTCTGCCCAAATTTCACTAAAGACTTCATTATTTTTTATTTTGCATCCAAACATACTATTGCTACTGTGCTATTAAAGGAGAACAATGAAGTACACGAGCAACCAATATCATTCTTTAGTAAAGCTTTGAGAGATTCTTCCCTAAAGTACAATATCATGGAAACACAAGCATTTGCTCTATTTAAAGCAATAAAAGATCTCATGGCTTATGTTTTACATTCCCATATCACTCCTTATGTGCCTAATATAGTGGTCAAAGATATCCTCACTGAAAATGGACCAGATGGGAAGAGAGGAAAATGCATAGCTGTGATATTGGAATATGATATAGAAATCAAGCCCACCAAGTTGGTTAAAGGACAAGGATTAGCCAAATTGATGGATGAATCAAATTTCAATGATTAGACATCAACATGGTTCTTTCTTTGGATGATATTAAGGAACTCGTGACTCTAGCAATCGAGGAGGCATATTTAAATTCTCCTTGGTATGAAAAACTTTTATATGTTCTTTTCAATTTAAATGCTCCTCCTAGATTATCCAAAACAAAACATAGATTTTTTAAATTGAAAGAAGTCAAATTTTGAATTGTTGATGGTGTATTATATTGGAAATATGTTGGAGGTGTCTTACTCAAATGTTTGTTAAAGGTTGATACTGACAAATTTATGCAGAAATTCCATGAAGGTGACTGTGGAGGCCATCTTTATTGGAAAACAACTACTAATAAAATCCTTAGAGCTGGTTATTATTGGTATACACTATTCCCAGACATCCATAATATGGTAATTACTTATCACAAGTGCCAAATCTTTTAAGGGAAGAGAAAATCATTACCTTTGTCATGGAAACCCATCTCTGTTGAAAGTCCTTTCCAACAGTGGGGATTGGATTTCATTGGTGAAATTAATCCTTCATGATCTGCTCAATAAAAATGGATCGTAACTACAACATGCTATTTTACCAAATGGATAGAATCCACCCCTTCAAGAGTTGCCACTGATTCTGTTATAATAAAATTCCTTGAAGCCAATATCCTTTCTAGATTTGGTTGTCCTAGGAAACTGATCACTGATAATGCTGCATATTTCAAATAAAAAAGGATGGTGGATTTCTACCATAAGTACCCTATTTCTTTGGTTCATTCAACAACTTGTTATCGTCAAGGTAATGAGTTGGATGAATCCTCCAACAAAAGTTTTGTAAACATCATTAAGTAGATACTGGAGGACAATAAGAAGTCGTGGCATAAAAAATTGATCTATGCATTATGGGCTGATAGATTTACTACAAAGAACTCCATTGGCAAGTCCCCATTTCAATTAGTTTATGGAATAGACGCAATTTTCCCTTCTTCCATGGGAGTGCCAGTTATGAAGATTATTCAAGAGGTACAAAGTGAACCAAATGATATTCAAAGAATAATATATCAGACAATCAATTTTCAGCATTCCATAGAAGAAGTATACAATAGAACTCAAGTTGTCCAGTAGAGTATAACGAATATTTTTGACAAAAAAACTAAAGCTGATGATTTCAACATGGGAGAGAAAGTGTTGAAGTGGGAATCAAGAAGAGAAGACAAAGCGAAACATGGTAAATTTGAAAATATTTGGAAGGGACCATATATCATTTATGCTTTTAGAGGAAAGAATGCATTTTTTCTCAAGGAGTTAGATGGAACATAATTATCAAGAGGTCTTGTCAATGGCAAGATGCTGAAACATTACTTTTCATGAGCACACAAATTTCCTCATTCCATTGTAAATATCATAGTTTTCATGATTTTAGTTGGTTGGTTCATTAGAAAAAAAATAAATAAAAAATTAGATTGAAGACAATGTAGACATGAAGAATTCAAGGCTACTAGTCATGTGTTCTTGACACTTCAATCTGAGAAGTACCATCTGCAGCTGGAGCCACTGTTAGGGTCCTATAATTTATAGGATCTCAAGGTGATTGAGAATTTCACAGTATGCAGGTTTCAAACTGATCATAGATTTCAATATTCAATTGATTTCACAAAAAAAATAAAAAAATGAAAATAGGGTATATAAAAAAAGAAGAAAAAGAACAAAAGAAAACGAAAAGAAGGAAAAGAAAACCCCAAAAAAAGTTGTTCAAATCAAACATTCTAAGCATGATTGAAAAATTTCAATTTATGTTGATAGCTTAGAAAGTAAAGATCTTCCAAACAGTTTAATCTTGGCAAATCAATAGCTAGGTAGAAAATAAATTTGGTCCAACTATTAAATCTAGACAAAAGGGAAGAAATAAGTGATAGAATAGATTAGATTATAAAGAAAAAGAGATAAAAAAAGAGGAAAGGGTCTCCAAGTCTAAGTGCACCCTCCAAATGAAAAAGAACAAAAAATGGTAGTCTATGGAATAAGGGTAGGTAGATCCAAAGAAAAGTGAAAGGATATCAAAGGACCTTTTAAAGGTTGGAAGACATTTTCTAATATTTTCCTAAGGTTAGAAGAAAATTCCCAATCTTCTCCAAGGTCAGAATAAGAAATTTAAAAGAAAGGGGTATTATGTCACATTAAAATCATTCCCCCCTAAACCTTATTATTTACCCCCTATCTCTATAGTCAACCCATGATTGATCTCCCGACCCCACCACCGCACTCACCCACCAAATCATATCTAAACTACCCACCATCTATCTCTCCATCCCCACTCACTCCACTCGATCCAATGACCCTCATCGCTTTTTGACCCCCCTTATCCTTTGAAAGTTAATCTCAGAGGGGAGGTCATAAGTTGGTGGTTTTTGGCCCCTTACGTGTCACACCCTCATGAATTCGCACCGCCCCTCTCATACCACCTATTGCTCCCCAGGGCCCCCGAAAAGTTGTTTTCGCTACTACTCAAACCACTTACTATTTTGATAGTTGGATACATGCACCACCTCACGGTGCCAACCCATCCAATCCGCCCAATCACTTCTGTTTTTACTATTGAGAAATCAATAGGTTGGATGATTAGCCAACAGAGTTATGCCAAATCAAACCAATCCAATGTCATGATTCCACGTCATAAAACCATGAGTTCATGTCGATTTCAAATTTTAATTGATATTTTTCACTTGCAAGCATCTTTTCACTTCATTCGTCCATCACAGTGAATGCACAGTGAATACGAAGAACAACAATACAGTACAGGATAACTCATTTTCCTGCAACAATTACCATTTCCTATTCTTGAATCCTGTCTCTAGTTAATCCCTTTTCTTTCTCCCTCACTGAAATCCCACTTCTTTTTGTTCCTTTATATTACAGGTTCAACACAGGACAGTTTTCAGAGGAAAGTTCTGGTAAAGACTGCGATTGCACCAAAGAAGAAGGAACCACAAATTGGCTAACAAAGATTTCAAGATCCATGAAAGTCTCTTAGAATTTGATTTGTTTGATATATATTGCCGGTGGGAGGACAAATTCATGGAAGAGATTGATGACATAGGCCTCTGCAACACTAATTTCCCTTTTTATATCTTCCCTAAAACACACAATTCCCTAGAACTGACCAGGAAGTGTCATTCGTGTTACAATCTACAGCAAATGCTAGTGATGGCCCCAACGAGACATATTTTCTTCAGAATTGATACCAAACCCATCATGTAGATGATGTAGGACCTAGTTGTTAAAGGGACCGCTCCCTTTTCCCATGAAGTTATGATTGAAAAGTACCAAAAACTTGATTTTTCTAAGAGAGCGAAAACATTAGAGCTTTTCATGACTGAGAACACACCTCTACCAAGCAAGAATCCACCTGATTCTTCCTCTGTTTTCACTGATAGAACAAGACGTATTTCCATAGTTCTTTCCTATTTACATGTCTATTAGTAAGACTAATGGCTTGATGAAGCTATTATAGCTTTCCTTCCTATACCCTCAATAGAATCCAATCCCTCTCTCCTTTTCAACTTCAGCCAATTTCTAGCAGAGGCCATCCATGAGCAGCTTGTCAATTTTTTCATTAATGAAGTGTTTCATTATTCCTGAGTGTTGGTATATATGTTTGTGTATTTTTAGGCAGATAGGTTCCAGTTTTCATTAAGCAAAATGAATGACGAAGGTGAACCATAATCAATGATATTCTGGACAACATTGGTAATGAAAGATAACAAAGACTTCAGTTACAAGACATTTGTGGAAATGTTTGTCCACTGAGCAATGAGCCTCCTTAGTGGGACTACAGAGCTCAGGATCAATGAAGAAATAAGTAGGATCATGCAATTAACAGATCAAGCCAGAACAAGTGATTGGTACTTTTACCAAAATCACACTGGAATAAGAGTGTATGGCTATGAGTTGGCCCCTTACAAACTACCAATGTTCTTCCCCATGAGGATCTTTGCACTAGAGTACATTACACCGATGATTATTGCAGATGAGGTACATTTTGTATTAGCCAAGAAGAAGTCCAAATTTAGGATGAAATCCCAAATTGGTCCCTTCATTCGCAACAACAGAGCTATAGGAGAGGAGGTCTTATTACCCATGGGGCAGTATTTCTAAGAATAGGGTGGAAAACAAGTCCACTGCCTACATCCACACTCAAAGGCCTGAAATATAGAAATACATGAATCAGATGGAATGGATGCCAGATACACTAGTGGGCTGAGGAGCAAGTAATCTCCTCTTCCATTGAACAAACTCCAAGGCAGCAGGAAAAAAACATTACTAAAGAAAGGACTGAAAAAGGAAAGGAGAAAGAGCAAGGAATAACTTGGAAGATATCAAGAGAAGATCAGTCACCAAGGACTAATACTTCGATGAAAGAATTTGGGTTGAAGTACAGGAAGAAGCCTAGGAAACATATGGACATAGATAACGGATCACCACAACAGATAGTGATAAACATAATTGATATTCTATATTCATCCGTAGCTAGAGGGAAATCTTTTCCTACTACTCTAGTTTGTGAAAAGAATCAGTCACTTCAAGTGTCGTCCTCTACAAATGTGACTGGGGAAAAAGAAGAAACATTATTTCATACATTCAGAGAGATCAAAATAAGTAATGAAATACTGAACAAGAGAACCTATGCTCAGTTTTGGAAGCAGAGTGCAACTGCACAAGACAAACTCCTCTCTACCTTTGATTCAGAGAAGGGAAAAGTTCATATTGCATTTTTGTAGGAGCAAATAATAGAGCCCATGACTCGAGCAAACTACAAGAAAAATTCCTTTGAGTTTGATGTCAAGAATGTCCATCCTATTGATTAGCTGGAGATGCACAAACAAACTGGTGAAATGATTTCATCCATTTTAACCAGCACTTCTATGAATTTGTTCAAAATGCAGGTGGCTCTTTCAAATGCTCAGTCCAGTTGAAGATGGAAAGAATTTCATAATTGTCAAAGGAAAACAAAATTAAGTCCTTAGAAGACTTGGTAGTAAAAATTAGGTATGACCCCTCAGACACAGAAGCAGCTGAAGGAGTGATAAAGAAAAAAGAGTTAGAATTGCATCTTTGAAGAAGTAGCTCAAGATGCCTACTACACATGACCCACTGACCAAGGAAATAGAGCAAGCAGAGAGCCTAAAGGATGATATGATGAAATTGATAGTGGAACAATCTATCCAGATCAAACAGATGGAGACAAAGATGGAAAGGATGATGCAAGAGAAAGAAAAGGCAGTGTAGGTGATCAATACAACAATGGAGGCCCTTCCTCTAATAGCCCTTCCCATAACTACTCCAGCAAGTGCAACCACAGGAGCAGGAAGTAGTGTAGAACGGATGGCTAGATCTATGGAAGGTATCATGTTGCAGAGTGAAGAAATCAAGAGATTGGAAAACCAAGTGAGTGTGCTACAAGATCAGATCAAGAGAGCTGAAACCAATCACTCAATAGAAATGCAGAGAGAAAAGGCATTAGTAGAAAGTCTACAGAATTCAGAAAAAGAATCATCCATTGGGAACACTCTAGTGAGAGTCAAAGATATAATCTGGCACAATATAATTAATGGTATTAATGAAATTTGGCCTAGAATCCAATTTATCTTTGAGCAAAAGGAATTAGAGGAGAAAGCCAGAGAAGTCATTTCACCCACCAATACAGAGTTGGGAGATATGCCAGCAACAACAAAGATAATTATCAAATTTTTTAATGCAAGAATCAAATACGAGCTCAAAGACTTGGGAGTAGTAGACATGATATAAACTATACTACAAGTCAAAAAGGTGCTGACAAAGAAGAGCTTAAATGTGCATCTAGAAGAAAAATGCAAAATTCTAGAGTTGACAGTCAACAGGTTTTTCAATAGAATGTAGCCTCCACATTAGAAATGTCTTCCCTCTCTATTCGTTATAAATGACAAACTCATGGAAAAACGAGATTATGTCAAGAAATTACAAGGCATAGACATAGATGCTCCAAATCTGTTCAACATAAAAGGTAGGATAATAGGAAAGGCATTGTTGGAAGCAATCAACAATAAAATTTACATTGAACATGACCTGAAACACATGTTTTTAGTCAAGCCATCAATTTCCAAATACACTCACACTGATGAAGTGTACAAAAGATTAACCAAGATAAAAGTTCCAGATGATGAAGTGTGGAGTGAGCTATGTGATTATCGAGAGGAACGAGACCAAGATGATTAGAGTGACCATACAAGCATGAGTTAGCACTAGCCAAGTCAGCAGAATCACTTCAATCAAACTAATACTTTAGGCAATAGCATCTGTGAGAAAGAGGGACACCTATTCAAGTTTTCTCAATGTGGCCACTCCATGGCTACATTAGTTAGTTTTTCTTTCATTGTAATAAATAATATATTACCAAGTTTACAAGGAAAATCATTATAGTTTTTGTTTAAGTACTCCATGCATTGGGAGTATTAGGGGTTGGGCCCTAGTCATTTGAACTATATTTTGTTTGGAGCATTGTAATTTCAAGCTGGAGCATCAATAAAAAGGATCATTTGCAAGATACTTGACCTATTTTGACATGGTGATTTCTTACTTTCCATGTTAAATGTATTTTTGTTTATCCATTTATGCATCTTTGATTCTTATTGTGAAATAGAAATTATAGTTTAAGGTATGATGTAGGAGCACCTTACTAATATTTTTGTTTACAATCTAAATGTTTTCCCTTGAAGTATGTTTAAAAAATAATTATCTGCTTTTGAATCCTTACTCATATCACTTTTATATCATTTCATTTCTCAGTCTCCTTTTAGATCCAATAAATGCAGTTAGCTTGCCTTGAAAATGCTCTAGAAAATTGATGTTACCACCGAACCATTGACTCCATAGCCCAATGGAAAAAACTCTATAATGACCTATCCCAACCAAAAAAACAAACAACCAAGCAACCAAGTTACAAATCTCTTTATTTTTATATCTAGCCTAACACAATAAAACATTGGAATTAAAGTTAAATCATAAATATACGGAGAGAGCCCTCTCTGACTCTAGGAAGGTTAGGTCCTAGAATCATAAGCAGTTTGATGCATCTTTGTGACTTTTGTCTTGCCGATCTTCAAAATCACAAAACTATAACATATATTACTTCTTTAGTTTTCCTTGCCGTTTCGTTCAAATTTGGAATTATTCTTACTCATTTTTCTTTAGATCTTCTCACAGGTGCTTATATAACATATGGATAAAACCTTTTATTCATTTGAACCTTTGTAATCTAAGATTTTTCTGATGGAGTTTGTTGTCCCACACAACTATTTTATTACACTGAAATTCCCTTACAATCGTTACTAGTTCCATTTACTTCACACACCTTAACTCAGTTATTTTCTTGCTTAATGAGAAAAGCGATAGTATTGGAGTTTGTCTTCAAGCCTTACATGTCATCTAGAAAATGCGTAGGGTAATGAGATTTAATTTTGTTCATCAATGCTATTTTGAAGACAGTGTGATTTTAATTTCTATCATAGGTTAAATTTATGAGTTGAATCCCTTCCATTTGGGATTGGGGCAGTGCATTTCAGTTTTCAGTTTCCCATTTTTTTTCTCATGTGTATGATATAACGACCATAGGGGTTAATTTAAAGTAATAAGGCACTTCGTACCCTAGAACCCTAAAGGTTTTGATTGTCTTTTCATAGTCCTTATGTCTCTATGGCCATGATGTCAAGAGAACTTCCTTTTATATGTATTTATCCATTATTTAAACCCTATTATTTTCCCATATTAACTTATATATTGATACTAGCATAGATAGCTCTGGAGAGGATGCGCTTCAATTATTCTAAGGTATGGTTTGAATAGTGTGAAAGAATTTTTGGTTTGAATGTGCCAATACCCACTTACAATTTAAAATTATATATTTCAAATTACTAATACGTTTAGGCTCTTGTTGGGGCTTTTAAGTATGAATTAAAAATACGTCACTTGCATCTTGAGGATTGCATTTTGTCTCGAAGGTTAACTCCATCTTTTCATTGGCCTACATGTTGGTTTTCTTTTCAAACTCCCATACTCTTTATGACTATGTGGAGAGAAGTGGCTTGTAGGTTCAATTAGGGTTTTCATAACCTAATAGAGGGTTTCCTTAACTTTTTTGTGTTTGTTTATTTCAACCCTAAAAGGCCTGGACAAAAAATTATGCCCATGAGCTTTTATTTTCAATGAATATTATGGCCTTGGGACTTGATTGTAATAGGTTTATATTAATATCTTGGATTTATATACAAGTAATATGTTTGTGAGATTTGTAGATTTTATCTTTCTTTATATATGCGATATATTTGTAAAAATTATACCTAAAACTATTGTATAAATGCTTTTGATAAAAAAAAAAAATTGGATTTAAATGATAAGGCTTTTCCACTTTTATATTTTTGAATTCTATACTCTTTGTGCGCTTTCCCAATTCCTCTGCAATTTTTATAAGTTACTCATATACAAATTTTAGCACTAGTATACACAATTGTTCTGTGGTTAATTTTATTATGCATTACAATGATTTACAGTAAAATTGACATTTATAATGATGTTCATTTAATGTGGAGTTACTATAATATCTATTCTTCACAAGCAATTCTACACAACAGTTTCGTATTCATCTTGTACTGATTATGTTATTATATTAGGATGACTTAATTTAATTACTCTTGTATAAATACTACATATAATATTTATTTTATAATTCTTCTATGCTTTCCTTGTTCAACTAAAATCAAGGGCCAAATCCTCTTCATGTAGATTTAGATATAGTGCAATTATTATTGTGTTATGATATTATATTGTTACTCCATTTTTTACCATCCCTTGGTTGCATTATTTTCATAAGGATAGTCCATCCAATAATGCTTAATATACAATAAAGGGTTTTTCTATGCTTTGTGATTTTATTTATCTTATCAATTTATTTTATGTACTCTCTTACATTAATCTTCTTCGCCCTAGTCACTCATTAGCTAAGCTTCAGTTCATTAATCTTGTATTTAAACTTCGAGTATCCCTTTTTAGTTATGAAGAACATGATACTATGAGGGTCTATACTTTTTATAATCAATACAATAATTAAAAGACGTATACAATTTAAGTACCTAAGCACATTCATATAAAAATGCATTGTACTGTATGAACTTTCTAGCTAGACTTACAGACATAAGAATTTATTTATTTAATGGATAGGAATAATAAGGATATTCCATGTTTCCTTACCATACAAGTAAAGACTATGTGTGGAACCAGAAACTCGATTATGAAAGTGTCCTCCTCAGATGTTGATCGTCCTTTGAGACAGGCCATCTAGCCAAAAATTTCCCAAAAGCTTCTTAGAAAAATTATGCTAGAAAGAATCACCACAAATCTACATGGTGGGAAGGAGCACAAAAACAACATTCCAATGTCATCAAGGAACAACGCTCTCTAGAAAACTCTGAATCGCAGGAAATCGGGCAAGAAAGAAACAACTCTCAAGACAAGCATGCGGAAAGCCCCACCGAAGAGCAAGAAAGTGAACTCGACAACCCCTCAAGCATCAACAATGATGAGGATTCATATACTGCACAAAATAAATCTTCATTTAACAGCAAAGCAGATCTCCCAGACCAAGCTTCTTCTCCGACTATCTTCAAAAGGACGTATACAACTGATGCCGAAGCTAAGACACCAATGTCCCAAGAATCAAAAGAGATGAAGGAGCTGCAAGATAAAGGAAGTTGGAAGACCGTAGAGAAAAAAAAGGAAGCTACAGCACCAATCTTGCCAAGAATGACAAGAAGCCGAACAATTAAGACCTAAGAAATTATAGGTCTGATAGACCAATTTGGTCTCAGTGAACGTTAACCACTACCATCATCATCATCATCACAAAAATAATTCTATTCCATTATATACATATTTTGTTGATAGACCCTGAATGAAGTTTTATATAGTTTAAATCACTGAAACATAAATTTTAATAAGCTGATTAATCGATATATATATATATAGATATATATATTGCATTAATAGTGTATTTATAACTAATAAATGAAATAACACAAACCATTAATAATCATAAATTTTAATAAACTCATTAAAAAAAAATTATACCATTACCCATACTTTCAGCCACCATCCCAACCCTAGTTGTACCTATGAAAACCTATTGAGTTCTGACTTATTCACACATGGATCTAATTCCTAATGATAAACCATGGAGGTTGGTTCAAAACGTCGCATACAACAAAACCTAAATGCGAAGACTCTAGAAGACAAAAATATGCAAATACTACAGTAAGGCATTTTATTTGCTTTCGATCTGTAACATAATTTAATAATAAAAAATATCCTAGTAGAAATATAGAGAATATAAAATTAGATATTGAGAGAGTCTTATCTATCTAAAACTTTCCAATGACACCCTAGGAGAGATATATTCTATGATGTCTAGGACATGTATATATATATATATATATATATATATATATATATATATATATATATTAATATAATATTATATATATATATATATAGATATAGATATAGATATATATAACCATCGTAAGTTCCATCACCGACAAATACTTTTGACCATATTTTTTCATGCATATGTAAAGAAACTCATATACAATCAATAATAAGATATATGATGACATTTAGACTATGCATGCAGAACTGTAATATGTACAACCAAGTATAGACATGCATCATTTCCTTTAATATATAACTACGTTTAACAATTCAGAGTCAACAACATAACATAGGTAGAATTTCATCTAACCATAAATATTGTTTGGAAATATTCAGGAATGGAGAATGTTCCAGCCAACCATGAACTACTTCCAACAGTTCCCCCCCCCGAGCTAAGTTCTTCTTGCCCTCAGGAATCAACAAAATTTTTGGTTTTGTTGTTGCTTCCTACATCCAAATTTCAGAGCCTACTTTGACTTTGGAGGTTGTCGTCGCAAATATTAAGAGTTGTTACATTTGTTTTCTCAAATTTTTCTCATCCCCTTTGTGAGAAGACCAAAGTGTCTTCTTTTAGCATGTTAAGTGTCACACATTGTACATAAGCTAGTTTTGGTGTGTTTAGGTGCTAATTCTTATGTAGATGATTTTTTCCCATTATTGAAACATTGACTTCACTCATCTCGAAAATTTAAAGCACTATCACACAAGTGTGGTCAAGATCATCACAAAGTGTATGTTTGGTGTTGCATTTGGTGTTAGCTATTACAAAGTTGTCGCATTGAGGAAAGTATGTTATTCATGTGTTCTGATTGTTGCTCATTGTGTCATCAAGTAATCTAAGTCTGTGATCATGTTCAAGTCTTTCTTTTGTACAATCTCATCTCATTGATCCAACACTTAGTCAAAATTGAGAAAACTCACCAATCTAGCCACTCAACCTCATCCAACCCTCCTCGATTGCACACTGTGTAGTCTGAAACTCTTATGAAACCAGCTCAAGAAAAGATAGAAAAGATAGATCAACAACTTAGAATTCAGCCTCTTCAAGGGGGCAACCTCCTTTACATTACATAAATGAACAATTTTTGGATGATACAAATGAAAAGACCTCCTTTCTATATATAGGAGTCTTAGGGGTCATAACATAATCAGAGCCTACATAACAATAATAATGTAAGGGCACAATAATAACAATAGTGGGCTTCTATGGGGCACAATAGTAACAATATGGGCACTACATGGGTACATCAATATAATAAGTGGGTTGTACTAATAACAATAAGGGGTTACACTAGTAGTATAGGGGCCTAACAAAATCTAAGACCATTTTGTGAAATTTATAACAAGTCTTAAGAAGGATATTCAAAACTTAAAAATTTAGGGCTCCAACTTTTGAGAAACTATTCAATATATTTTTCCGCAATATTTATGTTTCTTAAATTGAGAGACTTTTTTTTTTTTTTAATATAGACTTGTGAAATGACCTAATCAACACATTTTCTTGTACCACATCATTCACTATTACGATTTTCAAGAATGTCACAATGTAGAAGATTATGAAGTAGGGATCACCAACAAACTCTAGGAGTTCATCAATCATTTGGAAATTTTATTTGAGTATCCAAGGACCCATCACATCTTAGACCGAGCTTCAAATACAACATGAAATTTGATGGAGTCATTCTTTATCCATATAAAATTTAAAATAATAAACTATGGAGCCACCAAACAGGCACACTCGAGGGATTTGAGCTATATTTATTAAAAGAAGGTTGAAGCATAAAATAAAAATATCAAGGAGAAAGATTCAACTCCTCCCTAACAATGACACCAAAAATGTTACAACAAAATCTAGCAACCTAGTGTAAAGCCTTATTATGTTCCTAGACAAGGTGCAACACACAGGAGTGTCACCATTATTACCTTAGTAATTACTACCCTCTCTTTAGTGAATGATATAATCCAACAGAAGGAAGGTTTCACTGGTAGGGCTAAAGGATCATGTATCCTAAGGATCTTAACCTAAATGACCCCTAAGGATCCTACAATTTAAATCCACTAGATAAAGGTAAAGTAAATTAGGGTTTGAGGTGGATGGAGTAAATTTCAAATTTGGGTTCAAAGGATCTATGCACCAATCTAAAGGCTATGGTTGGCCAAAAGAGTTTCCAATAGCTTTCTCGAACACATTAAACATAGAAAATGCTTAAGGTTGTTATAAAATAAGGTTTAAATAAATAAATAGCAAAAAAATAGATTCAGTCGTGAAAATTAGGAATACATAGATTTATCCATATTGGATATGACATCATGGGAGAGAAGATGTTACTTGAAGATGTACCCCATCCATATGATGATTTCATGGAGTGAGGATCACTCATGGACCATTTTATCACTTGCTTGATGGAGATTTTCCATTCTAGGAGGAAGATGTCATGTTGCAGAGAATCCATTTTCACACTTATGGGAGATTTTGATGTATTTATTATGTTTTAAACCTGTCTTAAGGTTGAATTGTGTCCTTTAGGACTATTTGAATGCTCAAGAAAAATTTTAAGGCTTAAAAATTATGAAAAGTGACTTGGTTTCCCTCATATAAGTAGAGGGAATTCACTTTCACTTCTATTATCACACATTCATTCAATTATCTTCCTCTTAAGAAGTGCCCACTATCTCTCTTGTACTTTTCTCTTGGACAAAATGGATATTTAGTGGAGAAAATTGTCTTGGGGGGGAGAAATCTGAATGGAGAGACTTGTCTACGATTGATGAAGTGATTATTGTAGAAATTATGGAAGTTTATTGTTATTATCTTCCATTTTGTATGTTATATTTATGAACTTAGGGTTTTTGTTTGTGCCATTTTTTCTGAAGAAAAAATGGTAATTTTATTTAACTTGAAAAACAAGGAACAAGATTACATTCTACAGATGTTGTTAAGCATTTAGTCATGTCAGCCTTTTGGCTGAAAAAAATAAAAATAATCAGAAAAAATCATATAATGTTTGTTGCGGTTAAGTGTGATAAAAATCACATAACTTTCCCTTTTTACCTTCTTCTTGTAGTTTTCCAAACTCCTTGGTTGGGTTCAACTATTACCATGGCTAATTCAGTTCCAGTTGCCTACACATGGCCTTCTTTGTCTGAGTCTAAACTCTAGGATACATGAGTTCTCTTTACACCTCCTTATGAAAAATCGATATAAATATCACTTATTGCAGTAAACCATTGATTATCCAATGTATTTAATTCTAAGAAAAATCAATATACTACAAATACTAAATAAAAACACAATTGTAATATACAAAAAAATAAACTACGGAACTATGATAAAAACCAATCAGAAAATGGACACAATATTTTTGGACAAAAAGTCCTTGGAAAAACCCCAAAGGGAAAATCAGTTCTTCAAATATGAGAGTTTTATTAATCTTCAACAAATTCTACAATTGATGAATATTACAATATTTCTTTCCAAACCTTAGCAAAATATCTCTTCACCTCCACAAATCAATCTAACCACTGGAAGGCTCACAAAATCCCTCTGCAACCTGACATGGCCTCTCCTGGTAACTACAACCTCACATGTGCAGCTCCTCTGGTTCTCTAATGCTCACGACCTAGAAGGAATTAGCCTCTCGTCTATGCTAGCAACTTGTACAACCCTCCTGGAAATATGTACAACCTCCTCTTGGAAATCTAAACCTCCACAAGTAATCTTGACCTCTCTCAGAGAAAAATTAGCCTCTCCTGGAATCCTCACGACCTCAATAACTCGGCCTCCTTGTTTGCAGAAAAATGCTGGGATAATTCCTCCTTCTGATCTTAGAAATTAGAAGAATATTGATGAAAGAAAAATATGGAAATATTCATTGCTTCAACTATTGTTTTAACCCTCATTCGTATCAAACCCCATGCTATCACATCACCTTCTTAAATACAATGAATGATCTCTTAGATTGTCCATCAATTTATTTTATAATCTCTCGTTAAAATTTTTACTAGAAGTATCTAGAGGAAAATCAACCATGTCTCAATTATTACTAATCAATTAATCTGTTTCCCTAATTTGAAACTTAGGAAAATAATTAAAACTAATTAATTAATTTAATTAAGACATTTACATTCAAAAGAATAACTTGCGCTTGGAGATATTTTCCTCCCTTGTGTTCCTAGCCTCACTGGCACCACCTGAGGCTAGAACACATGTCTGAGCTACATAAATCAACACTCACTCTTATCAAGGAAGATGTTCTACATTCAACATCATCGTGCTTCATGCTTACATTTGGAACACCTTTGACCTTGAGTACCCCATGTCCCATTTCACTATGCCATAACTCTCCTGGACTGCTACTACAAGAAATGAGTGCAAACTCATCCTCTATCAGTCTATAAAGTTCATCTGGGACTATTTTTGTTGGCTTCGTGCCCTTATTGTCACCTTCCTTCATGCATGGGAAATTGTTGTAGTAATGGACAAACTCATGACAACCATAACATTTTATCTTTGACATGTCCTTTTCCTCCTTGAAGTTGTACCCTTTACTAGATCCCTTCTTTTCTCTACCCTTGATCATAAGAGCAACATTCTCACTATCATATCCCTTCTGCTCAAAAATGCTACTAGTAACATTGTTGCCTTTCATAAGGCTCATTCAAAGCTCCTCCTATGTGAAGTCATTCCAAAAGTGTTCCCAACTAGGAAAACCAGATCTTCCACTAACCACTTGCATGAAAACATCCTAGCTTCTAAAACCCATTTAGGGTTTTCTCACAAGGTCTTTGTCATCGAACTTCCCTACGATGGCTACTAGCTCATCTTTGACTATTCTGATGTGGGTGAGATAATTGACAATGTTTTCTCCCTTATTTTGTCTCATGCTTTCGAGCTTCTCTATTAGGATCATTTTCCAATTCATTTTTTTATCATGGAAAAGTTTTTTGATGGCATCACACATCTTCTTGGCCACAATTTATTTCATTAAATGTTGAACTATGTGGTCCTTGACCCCATTTAGAATAATAAACTTGTCCTTGGCATCATATTTTCGGTACTTGTGCAACATCATAAGATTTTTTGGTACAATAATATGTGTTGTAGAAAACTCCTTCAACCCATGCTCTTCCAAAATAAGAAGGCACGAAATTCTCTAGAGACCAAAGTTCAATGCATCATCCAACCTATCTTTATCTCGTAATTCTGCTAAAGCCCTCGAGAGAAAATAAAAATAACATATCTTCTACCAACTAATAAAAGTACCTCGAAAACCTCACGGTCTCCCTCTAAAAGTGATTCCAGCTGCTACTGCGCAACTCACACTTCCTCTTTGAACCCATATTTCCCACTAGGATTGCACACTAGCCTTCCCAGAAACTCGCACTATCCACTAGGATTCACACTAGCCTTCCCAGAAACTCGCACTGCCTCATATAAATCACTCAAACAAATTTATCTACCTCCAACAACCAGAGAAACCCACTCGCACTGCCTCCAAAAAATCGATTTCGCAACTAGAAAATGAAACTATCTCTGACAACATGCATTGGTAAATTGACAATTCGTATTGGTTAATATGGTCTTCGTCTTGCAACAAATAACACTAGTGAAACTCAAGTAAATATGGAATAAAATGAATAAATCCATATGGGCATTAAATCCTTGGCTTTATCTTCCAAATCCCTACACTAATCTACTTCGATAAACCCTTTTGCTTCAGATATGCTCTGATATCATGTGAAAAATAGATAAAAATATTGTTTACCAATGTATTTAATTTTGAGAAAAATTAATATACTGCAAATATTGAATAAAAACATGATTACAATGTTCACAAAAATAAACTATGAATACTCTGATATAAAACTAATCACAAAATGAACACATATTTTTGGACAAAAAATATGTCCCTAGAAAAACCCTAAAGGGAAAACTATTTCTTCAGATCTGAGAGTTTTATTAATCGTCAACAAATTTTGTAATTGATGAATATTACAATACTACTTGAAAAACCCTAGCAAAGCTTTGAAAAAATATTTCTTCACCTCCACCAGTCAATATGACCACTAGAAGCCTCACGACCTCCCTTTGCAACCCAACAAAACCTCTCTTGGAAAAAATGACTTCTAGGGTCTCACATGTGCGGCTCCTTTAGCTCTCTGATGCTCACAACCTGGACATAATTAGCCTCTCAACTATGTTGAAAACTTGTATGACACTCCTGGAAATATATACGACCTCCTCTTGGAAATCTTGGCCTCTCTTAGATAAAAATCAACCTCTCATAGAAGCCTCACGACCTCAATAACTCGGTCTCTTCATCTGCAGAAAAACACTAGGAGAATTCCTCCTCCGGATCTCAAAAAATGGAAAAATATTGATGAAAGAAAACTCCAAAAATATTCACTGCTTAAACTACTGCTGAAACCATCACTAGTGTCAAGACCCATGCTATCATTGTGCCCTCTTAACTACAATGAATGATCTCCAAGGTTGTCCATCAATTTCCTTTATAATTTGTCGTTGAGAACTCAATGGCCGAGATCTAGATCTGAAATGATCTAATCGATGTCTAAGATCACTTAGAAACTTTACGAGAAGTATTTAGAGGAAAATCGACCATGTCTCAATTATTACTGTTTAATTAATTTATGTCCCTAAGTTAAAACTTAGGAAAATAATTAAAATTGATTAATTAATTTAATTAAGACATTTATATTCAAAAGAATAACTTGGGCTTGGAGATATTTTCCACTCGTGTTCCTAGCCTCACTGATACCACCTGAGGATAGAACACCTATTTGAGCTACATCAACCAACTCTCCCATGCCTGATTTTCTAAGAGTTTCATCTTTCTATTGTTCATTTTCTTTGGTCTTCATCAATTCAATGTCTTTCTAAATGTGGGTCACATTTCCTAACTGGTCCACGCCCCCTTTGTCTGCTTGGTTATCATGTTGTGCCTATGGTTCCATAGTTTGATTTTCCACCTCATTATCATATTCTTCGTCAAAAAGGAAAGGATCTAATACTTTCCATCCCTTTGGCTTATGGATCTACCACTTTTTCTTTTTTGGGATCTTTTTTCTCCTGTGGGCAAGTGTTCTGCAAATGTCCCTTTGCAAACACATTTGACATCTAAATGTCATGTTCTCATAATCTAAGATTTGATCCAATAAAAAAATTTATGTTTCAAGTGGATACAATCAAGTAGACCTTTACTGAGGTCTATGTCTACACATATTTTGGCAACAGTGAAGATACTTTTTATGTTCTGTCACTATCCATATTTTTTATTTTTCCCAGAATATTTCCAATGTCCTGTAGAACCTAATGGTGCAAGAAGGGGAGAGGGAGGTTTGTTAATCTCACCCAAACCAACATTTTCATGACCACTATGCTTGTGACATCGAAATATGGGAACCATGGGGTAATAAAGATCCTTGCCTTGCCCCAAAACCATGGTCCATCAGTTAGGGCTTTCTCCTGAGATCTTTTTGTGTTTAAAATTCAACTATGAAGAAGCTATTGGAACATAAGTAAAATATACAGTTGGGTTTCGAGGGAGAATAAATCCATTTGTGTAAATTTTCAGATCTTGGCCAAAATCCATTGAAACCTGCATATTATAGCCATGGATTGAGGATTAGAAAAAAACATGTTTACCTATGTGTTTTTAACTTCCATGTCTTGACCTTGTGTCATTTGTTCAACAATGTCTTCACATATTTTGGATCTAGTTTGTAGGGATGGAAGTCTTCCCTTTCACCACATCATTGAATGAGACTAAACCATTAGGGCTTCTAGAGCTTGATACTCTGCCCTATAGCAGAAAAATGAATGTACTTTGTATAAATTTGAATTTACTTTGCAGAAAACTGAATTTTCTATGTTGTTGCAATTACTTATGTAACACCCTCCTCCCACTTCTACCCAAGCAACCGTCCAGTTGGGGTAAATATGCAATGAGGGGCCAGTATGATATGATTCGACTTCCTAAGTCACTCTAAGGAAATGGAACCAACAGAAACACACCATACAAACATTCAACATCAGCATTAAAACCCTCACAAACCAATCCAACCTTTCTTCCAACAAGCTCCTGGGTCCCACCGAGATTTTGGACCACTTGACCTCTGGACGCTCTCATGTTATGGTCATGCCAGCGTCCAGGGACCTATGGACACTCTCACAGACCTGCAAGCCATCATGCAGGGACTATTTTTCATAGTGATGTGCCAGCATCCCCCGGATTTGATCCAATTTTTCAGGCCTAGAGCCTAGGTCATTGCCCAGAATTCATTGACTTCATTAGAACAATAAAATAATAGATAAATGACGGTAAAAGTGCAATTACTTTAATAAGACCTTGACTGGACCCCTACTAGCCATGACAGGCATTTCATCAAACATATCACAAATATGTAATCTACAGGTGTAAATAACATATCTAAGCATAGGTGTCTCATACTTAGCTGATAATCGCTAAGAAATATTGATGCCTCAACACATCAACTTCCATTTCATTCATTACGTCATATATATATTGTTCATTCATTTACCAATAAAACCATGATGAGAGCCATACGTAGATATTGTCATAAAACATATATATAACCAACATAATAGCAGTAGAAATACCAATGAAATCACAACCATATAAACCACATATAACCAATATAATACTCATAGAATTACAAGGAGAAATAACCTTGTATTGATGATGCAAAATCCAAACCCGAGATGGGACTTCCACGTTCCACCTGACTGTAAAATGGCTGAGCCAAATCTCTCTTCAGCCATTCACCCTTGTGCCATGTTCCATGCATGAATGTGAGATCTCATAGGACACATCAATCAAAAACCATACAGGGTTTCCGGAGGCCATCCACCTCAACCCATAAAACAGTGATTCCAACTCATAGTCGGACATCACAAAACCATAATCAGATTGGTCTCTATCCAAGCCTTCCAGGGCTTCCAAAGCATTTGTCCAACCAAGGCTTCCAGGACTAGTAACTCAACCCACAACTTTTACCAAGCTTCCAAAGTGTTTGTCCAACCAGGGCTTCCAGGACTAGTAACTCAAACCACCAAGGGCTTCCAGAGTGTTTATCCAACCAAGGCTTCCAGGACTAGTAACTCAACCCAAGTTGTTACAGGGCTTCTAGAGCATTTGTCCAACAAGGGCTTCTAGGAGCCAAGCTAAGGAAACATGAGAACCAACCAACAAATCCACAATCACCATGGCTATCCAGGAATTGGCAAGGCTAGGCAATCCACTATCAATCTCGACCATCCTCCATGCCAATGACAGATTACAACCAACAAACCACATGCATGCCAAAACTAGTGAGGAAAACATACATGCAACTCGTTACCTGCAAGCAAAATCCATTGTAGTTGTTGATCTCGATGTCCTCTTGTGCTTTCCTACTCTTCCTTTGCCTTCTTGCTTCAAAAGTCCAAGTATGCCACACCCTCCAAGAGTGCTCCAAGAAAACTCTAAGTATCCAAGAGTATGAGAGAGAGAGAATAATGAGAGAGCTCCAAAACTAAACTGACAAAAGGTTACCGACTGATCCTTAGAAATATTTTTATTAATGAGGCCTCCCTTTTCTTCATTTTCCATTAATTTCCTTCATTTTCCTCCTCACATGCAACCTATGACCTTTCACCTCCCTTTTCTCCTAATTTCCATTATTTTCATAAATAAATGTGCCAAAAATGTCATTTTTTCTTTCTAAATCCTTAGTCATTGCCTTTGCCAATTTCATTAGCCATTGATCACCAAATGAAAACCCACACTAGAATGTCTTTCCCAAAATTCAACTTGGAATAAGTGTCTTATTAACCATGTTTATTATTTTTTTCCTTTATTAACTTTTATTACATGGAATTTTCTCTAAGGTTGTTACAACTTAGAATGCAGATTTCTTATTCAAAAAATTTAATATCAAAAATTGTAGATATAACATAAACTTAAGGATCATATGAAGACAACCAAGAAAAAATATAAGACATCGAGAGTTAGGTCTAATGCCTAGAGAAAAATCTACAAGGGGAAAACCAAAATTATTCTTCTTTTATTACATTTCTTCAATTGTTCAATACAGTACAAAGACAAAGAGAGAATGAGAATGAATAAAGTCACCAATGCCTAATCAACTTGTATCTGAAGTGCTTTTTCTATTTTATTGAAGATCTCCTTCTCTTGATTAAATCTTGTCCCTCAGACTTCCTCTAGCTCTTCCCTTGGTCTTACTCTTCACTTGCTCTCATACTTCTCTTGCACACACTAAACACTAGCTCTCCTTCACAATGAACATGCTACTTTCAACTCTCACTTTCTCTTGTTTAAATAGATGAAAAAGGAGAGGAGTTACAAAATGAATTCATGCCTTCAGCCAATAATAGGAGAATCAAATTCCATGAGGGAAGAGTTACTTGAGAAGTGTAACTCATCCCAAGAATAGAGATAGAGGTACATTTGTCTTGAGGAGTTATAATTCGAATTAAGGAGAGAGAGAGTTACATTTCAACATGAGATAATTTTTTGTGAGTTACAAATCGAATTCAACGAGGGAGTTACAAGTGCATTTAATGAGCAGGTACACTTTTTCCATACATTGAATTAGAGAGGGAGAGATACATTCTCTTAAGGGTGGAGTTCCTATTTTATTCCAAGAGAGAGGTTTGATTTTCCAAGTAAGAGATTCTCAATTTAATTTACTTATTCCATGAGAGAATTTGTTTTTATTAATCCATTAAAGGTGAATTACTTTAAACTATTTTATAAATAATAATAATATTAGAAGGACAAAAATATTAATTCTTGACTTGTATAATCATGATTGGTTTGATTTTAAGGTGGATTCCATATGTCGAGATCATCCTTGATCATTTAGATATGACTTTCTATTTTTGGAAAGTCACTTCCAAATTGAGATGTGACTTACTATTTTTGGGTAGCCATTTTAGAATTGTTAAAAATGAAATTTTATTATAAGTGGTTCAAACAAAACTAAAAGATATGATTTCTTCTAGGAGAAATTCATCCCTAAGCTGTCAAATTTTAACAGTCCCTCTCCGCTGAGTTATTTCTTTCTACATCAAAGATCTCTGCTTCCTCTGATCTCATTCATTCATCTTATTTCAACTCTGCTCGGTAACATCTGTAGCAATGAAGTTGCAATCTAAATAATAATCATTCACTTGACACAAATTTGGAAAGGAAAGGATCATGACATGTCACATAGACAAGGATTACACTCAACCAATTTTCATTTCAAAAAAATTAGGGGATAGAACACATACATCACATAGACAATACCCAAACAAGTCACACATACAAGAATCAAACATAGCCAAGTGTCAAGTGGTGGAACGCTTGTATCCTAGAAAAGTCACACATACATGTCTCATTACACCTATTGGCTAGATAGGTGGTTCTTCCCACATCCTAGACTATGGGTCAGATGCATACTAAGGCCTACTCTTGTGGCACACACTGCACAAGAGGTCCCCATACTCAAGATATTTCCAACATTATTCCCTAATCCTATGAGATCTGACAGGGGGGAAAGACAACTCAATTTTCTTGATCAACTACGACCACTTCCCACAAGGGTCACATCCATAAGTCCAAACTACTCTCTAAAAACCAAGAATTTTCCTTTCGGTAAAGGCTTGGTAAAAATGTCAGCTATCTGATCATCAGTGGAGATGTGATGGAGCCTCACTGCTCCTCTCTATACCATATCCTTGATATAGTGATACTTGATCTCAATATGCTTAGACTCGTCATGAAACACATGATTTTCTACAAGACGAATCCCACTCTTATTGTCATAATATATAACTGTTGTGTTTGAAATAGTTCCCCAAAAATATTTCTCAGCCAAAATACCTCACAACTAGCCATGCTAGCAACAATGTAATTATCTTCAACTATACTCAGTGCAACATACTTTTGCTTTCTACTCATCCAAGAGATCATAGCAGATCCCAAGCTAAAACAACACCTAGAAGTTCTCCTTCTATCAGCAGAGTTACCTGCCCAATCAACATCAATATATCCATGAAGTCTTACATTTTTAGCAGTATATTTCAATCCTAGATTGATAGTTCCATGCAATTATCTAAGTACATGTTTTGCAACGATCCATTGGGCATGAAAGGGATCAATCATATGCTGATTGTTTACAACAAAGCATACGTCAGGCCTAATGTTTTACCAAAAACGTCAAAGCACCAATGAGTTTTCTATACTCTGTGGGATTTGTTAGGTCTTCAATTTTGCCCCATAATTTCTTAAATTTCATTTCCATGGGAGTATGCATGGATTTACATTCTACCATAACAAATATTTCAAGAATATTAACAACATATTTTCCTTGAGAAAGATAAATTTCACCAGGTATTTGTTAGACCTCTAGACCCAGAAATTAATGCATCAAACCAAGGTCTTTCATTTCAAATTCAAAAGCTAACTCTCTCTTACACTAAAGGATAAGAGGTTATCTTCCTATCGAGAATAAATCATCAACATACAATACCAAAATCAAAGGTATACCTTGGACTATCTTGAAGTAGAGATTTGGGTCTACATTGCTTCTTGTGAAACCAAGCTTTATCAGGTAGCTATCAATGCGAGCACACCAAGCTCTTGGATCTTGCTTCATCCCATATAAGGATTTCGTCAGTCTACATACATAAGTTTCCCTGTCATGTCCTCCAAAGCCTTGTGGTTGTTCCACAAATACCTCTTCCTTGAGGAAGTTATGCAAGAAAGAAATTTTCACATCCATCTAGTGAAGAGTTCATCCCTGGCTTGCAAGTAAGGCAATAATAAATCGAATAGTAGTATATCAAGATATAGGTACAAAATTCTCATCATAATTTATTCCCTCTTTCTAAGAGAAACCTCTAGCTACAAATCTAACCTTACATTTTTCAATACTACCATATGCACCATGTTTAATCTTAAACAACCATTTGGAAGTGACAACAAATTTACCTTGAGGTATAGGAACCACTTCCCAGACATCATTCTGGATGGATTCGTATTCTTCAGTCATGGAATCTTTCTAGATTTGTTCTTTTGCATCTTCTTCAAATGTGCATGGTTATGCCTGAAAAGTGTTGCTCATGGCGACAACATACTCTTAAAATCGACTTGGCTTCTTACTTTCTCTGAACGTTCCTCTTCGAGCAGCATGTTGTTTAGCAATTTGCGAGGTATCTCATAGCCATAGTGGTCACTTTCTGGGAGCAGGATCATGTGGTGGAAGATCTAGAGGATCCATGGAACCCATTGGATTATCAACAAGCTCATTCTCAGGTTCTAGTTCAGACTTAGATGCAACCTCTTTTTCATTAACAACTTGTATTTCAGCAATGGCAGGAGGAGGAGAGTCTCTTGCTTTTCTAATAGACACATATTCATCAAATTTTACATCTCTAATAAACTCTATAGTTCTTTGACCAGGTACATAAATTCTATAAGCATTTGAATTATCAAAATAACCAAAAAACTTAGCTTTCTTACCTGAAGCTTCCAAGTTGTTCATTTTCTCTTTTGGCACATGGAACTATACAGAACAACCAAATATTCTCAAATGACTCACCTCAGGCAATTTACCAGTGAAGACTTTTTCAGGAGTCTTATTGTTTAAGGCCTGATGAGGAGTTTTGTTTTGCACATAAACAACAGTATTTGCAACTTCTCCCCACATAAACTTTGGTAGCTTTTGATCATGCAACATGGCTCTGAGCACTTCCATGATGGTTCTATTCTTCCTCTCAGCCACACCATTATGTTGTGGATTGTATGACACAGTGGTTTCTTTCTTTATTCTGGCATCCTGCAAAGATTATTAAAAATATTGGAGGTGAACACTTCACTGTTATCAAATCTGAAAGCTTTGATCAACTTTCCAATTTGATTTTCAATTAGAGCCTTGAAATATCTGAACATGGTAAATGCTTCCCCTTTATTTTTTGAAATGAATATCCATGCCTTGTCAATGTAGGTTTTAACACTGTATAGACATTACCTGCATACAAATTCTAAAACACAAAAAATAAACAATGCAAGAGCATAACACATAAAACACATATACACAGAGATTTCCCCTAGATCCCAAAACCAGGACTACCAGCTTGATTTTTCATTATGTTCCTTTCAATGTTACAATACATATTTGTACATGCCAAAGAATCCAACACCATGGACCGAAAACCATCGTGTCCAAAACCATGGACCGAAAACCATTGCGTCCAAAACCATGTGTGAAAAACATGCACAAAACCATAGGTAGGTCTGCCCAACCTAATATAGGGTCCAAAAAACAAAATTTTCTAGGGTGCTACCCAAAACTCCATAGAGTGGGGATTACCTGCACCCCTCAAACCCCCTGTGACCCCCCCACTATGCAATTGGCGCAACGAAGGTGCCCCCCCCAGTTAACTACGTGGGCTAGTCATGGAAAGAATATAACACAACCCAACATTCTCCCACTTGTTGTTTTCTTTCCACAGGGGGCCACAAGAGATCTTAGTCATTTATCCAGCCCTGCAACACCCATTGTTTCTCCACACCAAGAGAACTTCTCAAATCTCACATATTTTGTTAATGCATCTACAGTATTCTTCAAAGTGTCCACCTTTACTAGCAACACCTTTTTGTTTTCTATCATATCCCTCACAAAGTGATATTGAACATCAATGTGCTTTGTCTTTGACTGATATGCAGGGTTATTTGCTAAGAAAATTGCACTTTGGTTGTCACAGTCTATCCTTATAACTCCCTGTACTAACCCCATACTTCAACACAATCTCTACAACCAAACTACTTCCTTGCTTGCATGAGTGGTTGTCATGTATTCTGCCTCTGTAGTTCATAGTGCCACTACAAATTGTTTCTTACTCATCCAACTGACTGCACCTCTAAATAGGTTAAACACATACCCACTTGTAGATCTTCTCTAATCCAGCTCTCCATCCCAGTCTGCATCAATAAAGCCATGAATATCCAACACTCTGTCCAATCCTGGTCTTTCTTGGTAGCACAAACCATAATCACTAGTTCCACGCAAATACCTGAAAACTTGCTTCACTGTTGTCCAGTGCTCCTTCCCTGGTTTTGACATAAACCTGCTCAATACTCCCATTACATGTGCAATGCCTGGTCTAGTACAAACCATTGCATACATCAGGCTACTAACTGCACTTGCATATGGAACACGGGACATGTCCTCTTCCTCTTCTTGTGTCTTGGGACACTGTTCATCAGATAACTTCACACCTACAGGAATAGGAACCTTCACCGGTTTACTATCCTGCATATTAAACCTCTGCAGTATTGTCTCGACATACTTCCTCTGGTTCAACCAGAGCTCCTCCTTGCTCGATCTCTTTTAATTTCCATGCCCAAAATATAGTTTGCAGCACCGAGATCTTTCATGTCGAATTTGGAGGACAATTGGGTCTTCAAATCCTGGATAATTTCTTGTCATTTCCAACCAGCAACATATCATCCACATACAAGACCAGATAAATAACACGGTCACCAATTAATTTAAAATACACACAGTGATCTGCTTTGCTTCTGGCGAAGCCAAGTCCCCGTATAAATGTATCAAATTTCTGATACCACATCCTTGGTGACTGTTTTAAC
The DNA here is from genome assembly GCA_000404065.3 of Pinus taeda. NCBI lineage: Eukaryota > Viridiplantae > Streptophyta > Pinopsida > Pinales > Pinaceae > Pinus > Pinus taeda. The sequence continues at coordinate 1,464 of APFE030739132.1, read as the reverse complement.
CCATACAGAGACTTCTTTAACTTGCATACTAGTTCTTTCTTACCCTTCACCGCAAAGCCTTCAGGTTGCTTCATGTAGATTTCCTCTTCCAAATCCCCGTGAAGAAATGTTGTCTTCACATCCATCTTTTCTACCTCAAAATCAAAAGCAGCAGCAACAGATAAAAGTAATCTAATAGAGTTATCTTGGCAATAGGAGAAAAAATATCACCAAAATCAATTCCCGGCACTTGGGAATAATGTTTTGCTACCAACCAAGCTTTGTATTTCTCCACCTTCCCTTCTGTATTTGTCTTCTTCTTGAACACCCATTTGCTGCCAATGGGTTTCCTTCCAGCCGGCAATTCCACCAGATCCCAAGCCTCATTTTTGTGCAAAGATCCCATTTCATCAACCATGGCCTCTTTCTAGAGTTTTCCATCATCTGAATCCACCGCTTCCTTCACAGTTCTGGGATCATCATCAGTAAAAAACAAAGCAAAATTTGAACAGAAAGCAGATGGACTATACAATTCTAGATGCCTTCTTTCTCGAACTGATCTTCCCACAGTCGGAGTTTGTGGCTCTTCATCTTCTGATTCCTCCTCTGCTACAGAGTCTGATTCTTCCTCGTTTAGTTCAAACTCTATCTTCACAGGTTCCTTTGGTTGGACTTCATGTTTAATAACATCTTTCACCTCTCTGAACACCACATCTCGACTGTACACAACCTTCCTTGTGACTGGGTTCCAAAGCTTATAACCCTTTAAACCATCCTTATACCCAATAAAGATGCACTTTTCAGATTTACTATCCAACTTGGTTCGTTTCTCCTTTGGAACATGTACATATGCATCACATCCAAATACCCTCAGATGTGAAAGAGAGGTTTCTTACCAGTCCATACTTCTTGTGAAGTCTTATCTGCCAACGTTGATTAAAGGTGACCTGTGACCAATAAAACATGCAATATCCACCGCCTTCTGCCCAACATTCTCTTCCTTTTAACCCAACACCCACTAGCAGCTTCTTGCCCTTCCAATCAACCGTCTTGTTCATTCTTTCTCGACTCCATTTTTTGCTGTGAGGTGTATTTGAGTAGTCCTTCTTGCCGTGCTTATACCACACTTCTTACAAAATTCTTCAAATTCTTGCTACAGAATTCTCCCACCATATCTTGTCCAGTAACCCTTTATCTTCTTCTCTGTCTGATTTTCCACCAGAGCCTTAAATTCTTTAAACCTGTCAAAGACTTCAGATTCTTCTTAAGGAAATATATCCATGTATTCCTTGAGAAGTCATCTATAAATGATACATAGTACACAGACTTACCCAGTGATGGAACTTTCACAGGTCCAAACACATCACTGTGCACAAGCTCTTATATTTGTTTCGTCCTCTTACCACCAGAGGGGAAACTCACCCGATTCTGCTTCCCATATACACAATTTTCACAGAAATCAAAATCCAGAGAGCTATTACTCAT